>JAVFBW010176462.1:0-10883 GCA_034783835.1 Mopalia ciliata
TACGAATATTCGAATACTATTCGAACATGCATGGCGAATATTCGAATGGCAAAATATGGTATTCGTTTCAGCACTAGAAGAAACGATAAGTCGATGCCATATTTAAGTATTATTAATGGTAACCTTTCAAGGGATATAGATGTTATTTCAGCCCGGAGTATCACTTTAAACTATAATACAATTTGAGGTAAGCTTTTTCACTCTTCTTCTGTGATATACACTGGCCAGTTTGAAATTTAAATTAATATTCTTCAGATTAAATGTGAATTTAGTCAATGCAGACCACACCGAATAATTTGTAGGTCCAGGAGTGACTGTCAAACCTGAATATGTTATTGATGTGCATGCGCAAGGATTATTTCGCAGAGTCTGGGTGTTTATTTTGACAGTGCTGTCTGGACACATCTACTATTGATTATTCTATTGAAATTTGGAATGTATGCACTTAGTTTTCGTAAATATGCTTCAATACCCTCATGGAATGATGCAACCCTGTCATATTTAAGTGGTACTAGCGTTTTCTTTGAAACGTTTTACTGATATTTCATATTTCCTACATAAAAAAGGGAGGTTATTTTTCCACTATTTCAGAACTTTGTGTATTGGGACTACCGGTGTTTATTAGCAGGGTGTCATGAAAGTGCCTCATGTCATGAAGATGAAGATTGTATTTTTGAAATGTACAGACTCTGAGATTTAAAAAAATATACAGTTTGTTATGGTTTTTATTTTATTTGAAAATGGCAGTTTGGCCTGTTATTGCGCTCTATTGACGATACAGCTGTCTTCTGTCAGCCACGGTAGCTTTTCAATCTGTTGATTGGGAAGATTTGTCAACAGGACCAAATGTCAACGTTATCGAATCGACTAAGATTCAACCAGATTTAGTGGATAATACTGCCTATAGACAACGGAAGAAAGTAAGATTTGCATAACCGACTCTATTCAGAACTGCCTATTGATGATAGTTGTTTTTTGTTCGAAAACACCTGCTTTATAAAAAAAATTTACGAAAACAGACCCATGCTGTAGTCTTTGAAGGAGACACTGGCTGACCTAGCTAAATACAGCTGCCTTTGATTAGACCCACTTCTGGAACATGGACAAAGGACAGTTTCTCCTTCAATATTAAGTATTCAAACGATTTTGACATTTTGTTGAAAAATATGCAGTCTACCATTTAGATACAAGTGTTTGTGATCTAATTGATTAGGCTAGTATGTTCTTTGATCTCAAATGTCAGTTTATACCAGCATCAATAAGAGTTTTCAATGTTTCCGCATCTCCAGATCGCGCTGCCAAACCAACCGAAGAACAAGTGTGACCGTATGCTTCTTTGAAGTCCATGTTGGTCCAAACATGAGCAGGTGACACACGAAAACGTTGCCTTCTCCTTCTACGCGTCTCTCGTCTTAACCGGAAGAAGTCGTCTGCAATGCAAAATCGATCATTCTCATTGGTTAAAATTAACTTTGTCTCAATTTTCTGCTGAACAGATTTAGTTTGATGAACGTTTCCGGTGCGTGGATACGATGTGAAAGTTGAACAACACAACACTGTACAGGCTGTATGATAAATCTTTTTTGTTTCTTTCTTAATATAGCGTTAGTCTTGTCCACTTGTAAACGATAAAGTTTGCCCTAAAATGGGCTCTTCGAAGAAACACAAAGACAAAGAACGTGAACGGCGCCACAAACACCGCCACAGAAGCGACAAATCGCGGTCCCGAAGTGGCAGTCGTGAGAGGAAAAGACACGAAAAACGAAGGAAGAAAGAAGAAGTAGAAGATGACGATTATTTGTATGGGAGAGAGGAATTGGAGAATAGCTATGTACCAGTGCCGTCCAGTTCAAGAAGCAGAAATGACTCCACTGGTATGTAACTGTACTCATCTGTAATACATGTCAACCGTCCACTAGATGCAAGTAGGTAGGCCTATCTCATTGAATTGTTTACACAATACACAACAGAGATACGACGTAGTGGCATGTACGCAAACTTTTGGAATAAGGACTGCCTCTTAATCACAAATAATATTAAATCAGTAATATGGCCTGAGCCTCTTACCTCGCTTTGGGCTCGCGGCCATGGCTTAGTGGTTAGCCAGTGCACTTTCTAAAGCCTACTTCGATGTACCGCTCACGGGATCGAGTCCATATGTTGACACTCAGGTATATGTAATAGGGCAAGGACAGTGTGAAGTGGACAATCCATTATCACATAAGTGAAATACCCTTGAGTATGACATTAAACCCCAATGAAACAAACAAACAAATCTTACCTCGCGTTAAAACATAGTGTGTGCTGTGTTAAATATTCAATAGTGTTTTTAATATATAAAACATGCACTCCATTGCAAGTTAAACTATATTACAAGCATTTCATTCAGGGTTATGCAGATTTTGAGACAAATAGCCACTCAGACATGCACGCACAATCTACAAACATCATCCAAAATAATAAACTTTGAGTGGAATTGCACTTTTCCCTGTTAACAAGCGACTTATCAACTCAAAAAAAAGTCGGACAACTTCTGCTTGTTCTGGCTGAATTTGATGTTTATATGGTCCTGTGTTATCTGTGTTTTTATTGCACAACTCTAACTGTGACCTTTCATGAACCCCAGTAAGATTGACCTAATTGAACAGTATAAGTAGACTGATTGTGTTAGATCTCAGTGTAGCAAAAAACAAGACACAGGAGCCTTTTGAGATCTTATTTTAATTACATTGATAGAAATTGTTAATTTTGCATAAGTTAGCACCAGCTTTCATGGTAATTAAAAATAATTCTGACAATAATAGTGTGATGGCTTTTACAGTTTTTTTCAAATAAATGTTAACAACTTTTAAAAAGCATATGAATATCAATGATTAATGCTTGTATTATTATAAGATATATATGTGATTTTGAGATGTTACAGGCAGAAATAGAATGATGAGAACACATTTGAACACAAGCCAGTCATGACATATGTTGATAGCCTACATGTGGTGTACTGTAACAAAAATCTGCCAGAGTAAGATGATCTCATATTTGTATTGACATGTGATTGTATAAACCGGATCATCTGGTTTTTCTTCAGAAAATGGTACCTCCAGATCAATTACTGCACCAAGTGGGGATGGCGCTAGTCTCAGTATTGAAGAAACAAAGTAAGCCTCTTACTGTTATTTTAAATTCTGGTCAGTTGTTGTTTATTGTGATATGAGGCAAGTGGTCTGTGTTTAAGCCTCAAATTAAATGACTGTTAATGCGGTTATCTTTTTATACATGTTCATATCAGCTCATATTTGAAAAACTTATCTTTTGACGAATTTTAATCAACCCCAATTGGTATCATATACATTGTAATTTATCTGTTTAATCTTCTCATCATGAGATTGTATTTACTGTAAATGGGTTGAAAATTTTTTTTTTCAATCTTTGTAAACAATTTTTTTCCTCTTCTTCAATAATTCGTGCCCGGTGAGGGAACGGGTGGGCGATGGCCCTGCAGAATACTCCCTCAGCTTCCTCGGTCGATCGTAAGAGGCGAGAAAAGAGGTTGCCCTAGTGTTCGTAGAGCTAAAGGGTAACGGGAACCAGATTTGTTTGTGATGTTCTGTATTTGTGTCCGTCGTCATATAAGTAAAATACCCTTGAGTACGACATTAAACACCAATCAAACAAACAAACAAACATAAGGTCACACGATTAGGAACACAAGGAAACATGCTTTATCCTTGATGTATGCTCGCACGAACTGCATGCTTGTGCACGGCGGAGTTGCTGTGTGTCGAGATGTATTTGACAACGCATTTACCTGTAATAAAATACATCTTGTATTAAGTTTCAAGATAATATTGAAAAATTTATGAGAGTGAAGTTTCTTCTTTGACTGAGTATATATCAAGGTTGTATTAGCCATGCTGGTTGTTATGCTTTATCGGTTCTGTTCACTAATCTGTACATAATCTAACCTTAGGTAGATAATCTCATGTATGCTAACTTGTTGTTTCATTTCTTAAAAAAGCTTCAGATTCGTAGAGAGATTCGACACTTGCTTGGACTTCAACATGTGTGCTTTTGTCTATACATCATAGATAATATATTATTACTGATTGGGACCAAATAGAAATGCCTATAAACAGCAATTTCCTTTTTAAGTTTGTTTGTTTGATTAGCGTTTAATTTCTTCCTTTGAAAGTGATCATGTCTGTAATGGTAAGCAGCCTTGAATCATTATTTTTTTTCACCTTGTTGTTTCCCCCAAATGGGAAATTTACCAATAAATCACTATATTTAATAAACTTTTAGGTCACTGTAATAGACGGCCCCTCCAATATATATATTGATGATGGATGGACCAATCTAACACTAAAACATTTAGTTCGTATTACATTCATCATGTGTTTATTGAAATGTCAGACAAACAAGCAATATAGCTTGATAGAAATGTCACGGACAGAGGCAGTCACATTTATCTTATGTCTATCGACAACCTCTTGTGAAATCAACTTGACCGAATTGTTTCTTTAACTGTAGTCTGGCGAACGCGCAGTTTACAGTCTCACATTGCTATTCGGGCCCATCCTTCAAACCATGTTAAAACGGGCCAAGATACTAATGTGTTTATCATGGTATTTGTATATAATGGTTGATCTTAGTTCACTCGCTATAGGGCGAGATAACGTTTGCTCTATGTCATAGCTGCATTTAACTGTAGTCTGACGAACGCCCAGTTTACAGTCAGAGCTTCAAACACAATGTAACGGGACCTCCATAAGTTTGATCCGCCATGACATCATTTATCACTCCGATAGCCTCCTGTAACTCAGAATGACCAGACAAAGCTTGACACGTGTCTTTGTGTCTCTTCGCCAAACAATCGTAAAAGCCTTTATTGGTTACATAAAAACGTCTGCAAAACAGAAGCAGTCTCTCGTCGAAATGTCACCAGTGATCTCAGGACACGATTATCCTCATGGTCACTTTAGTAATCGATGTGTCTCCGAAATACGATTTCCGATGTGAGCAATACTTGGATCACGGCAAACTAACGTTAAAAGAGTACTTAATTTGGTGGGCGTAACATTTACACGAAAGTCAATCAGATTTTTCAGCACCGATTAAACGCACGTGGAGAAAAAAGTGTAATGCCTAATTGGACCTTTGTATCGAAACCTTGTTTATCTTATTTACGTTTATAAGTTTCCCAAACTAGATTAACGTTACATATCCAATGATATACAAAATATAGATCATGGTTATTCAAAACCAAAACCAAAGCCAAGACACGCTATTGTTGAAACACGGTTGTTGTCTATATGACTTTGTTTTCTCGGCGTTGAGAGATAACTGACAATTCAATACATAGCTCTTCGCCAGAGAACAGCTGTTACATCAGCAATTATAGACTGTTAGTATATATATATTCATTGTGGGCCGCAAGTGTTTAATCAAAGTGTCAAACGGCTGATAAAAAGGATATTATTGATGATGTTATTAACCCCTTTCCGTATGGAGATCACAGCACAGACTAGGCGGAGGGATGGATGTTTCTAAGGTTACTCGTAATTAAACGCCTTGACTTCCCTCAGAATGTTTCATATGGAGAAAAATAAGCTTAAAATAGCTGCCTTCAAAATACTCACAGCAAATGAACACAATTGCGAAATATTACATACATTTAGATCTTGTTCAACTGTGTATAGCTAGCAGTTTAGTAATGTGGTGAAAATACCGTATATGATTTTGATGGAAAACTTGAAAGTTAAATCGTGAGAGGTATCAGACAGAGAGGGTTTATAATCTGAGCCTCGGCTTGAAATACTCGTGTCCACCCCACCCCACCAACATCTCCACCCCACGACCAGGTACAACATAATCCACACGATTCACTTTATTATGTCAGATATATATAACTGTTAAATGTGTATAAATTAATGCTTATATATCACCTTATTATTGACGTTAGAGCGGTAAGCATAGCTATTGGTAGGTGCATGCTGTCATCCGCTTCACTATATAGTCGTGTGATTCATCAAAGTGTAACAATGTCTAGCATGGCTCTGGTTCAGTTTTATCCTGTCGGTCTGGTAATTTAGTTTACCATCACCACGTGGAATTCGAATGGCGTTCCTCGGACAGCATTTTTAAACAGACCTGATTTCATAGTTGCGCTAAAAATTGACGATATAACACGGTTAGGAAAATATTATTGCTAAATCCAATTTTCTCTATGTAGAACGATCTCGTATCTGGCCATATATTTCAGGATACAGGGACTGAACTAAACTGTTATGGGTATATCTGACAGTACTCAATGAGACAGCAGAAACTTTTATGGAGACAAATGTTCCAATTAACCGACAACCGCTTTCACCAGATATCAATTAACTGGCTATTGCCACCTTTATTAGGTGAGAGACAAAGAACTGGTATTGGCCCTGATTTAATACGGAATCCATGGACATAAATACCGTTGTAGCTTCATCCGATTATCTTGCCATACATTACCATGCCTAACAACATCCGACAAAACAACGCCTAAGCCAGGGATTACATATTGAATGACGACATCTGAGAAAATTTACATAATGTGGCATAGTAACAATTCCGATAAGGGAGAGAAGGAATTCGTAGGAAACGGATTTACATTATATACATTTAATATAGAAGCAACTCCGATAAGGGACATAATGAATTCGCAAGGGACTGATTTACATTATGTATATGTAGCATAGTAACAACTCCGATAAGGGAGATAAGGTATTCGTAAGGGACTGATTTACATTATGTATTTCTAGCATAGTATAAAAATCCGATAAAAAGAATTGCAATCACCGGGAATCTAGAATAGTGTCCTAAAACGAGGTTGTTGATTATCGTTTGAAGTGTTAACGAAGCTTAAATACCATACATTTAACTCCAGTAGGGAACGATAATGGTTCGCGGCATCAAACGATAACACAAGTAATAAGCTGAACATAATGAGCTCTCAGTAAATTACGTTTACAGGAATATATTTAGAGTGAAACGTTTAAAGCAATTGACAACAGAGATACGGGAAGAATAATTTACACATATTTCTTTTTAATCGATATCAAGAGAAGCAGATAAAAATATTACAAATGTATCTGGAACAATCTGAACTAAAAATACGTGAGTTTACATTGGGCAAGACTTATTCCATAGTATCTTGCTGCCCCCTAAATGAGTAGCGTATCGTGTGCAACCTAGAATATAATGTTTTGTACTGCAGCCCTCTTGCTAATGCTAGTATAATTGTATATTATAAGTATATGTATGTCATCTGCTATGGAGGATTTGTCCTGACTTTTCCAACAGAACATTTCTCTAAAACACTACACGTTATGGTTGCGCACCATAAGCACCACGTTAATCACCAATCAATGTGTCTTTTCCTCTGGATGCTCTTAAAGTACACTACCGTAAAGAGTTTGGGTAAGCCGTCACGAGAACCCTCAACCCCATGGGCATTCCGCATTTTTATATAACAAAAGAGCAGCTAGGAATCAAACCAATTATACCAACAAAATCAATCTTTCGTTGTGATAATTATTTGCATGTCAATGATTTTTGCTAACTCTTGTAGAAAATACCTTTTTAAATACTTTAACATCAACGGTTCCATTAGGAAAATTAAAAGTAAATAAACAGATAGCTTTTTGTATAAAAATGATACGTATGTAAATTTTCATTGATGTATTTAGTAGATATGGCGGAGATAAATTGTTTATTGTTTTAGGAAAGAGCACGATTCTGTTCTTTCTACACTGTTTGTAGGTAGTTCGATGTAGGCCATCTATCCAGATGTAGTCCGCATGCGTTGTGGATTGAATTACTGATTGAGAGGGTGGAGAGCAATGTTACCATAATGTTATTGATTTTACAGTGTATTAGCAGGTAATGTATGAAGTAAGCCAAAGTCTGCTCATTTAGTGTCCAAAACTGGCAGTGTAAAAGACTTTGGTAGATTGATACAGTACTAATTTCCTTGACTTGGTTTGTCTAACCGTATGGCCTGAAGAGTGAATAACTTCCATCACGTCTGACCGTGTGTTCCAGAGACTCTGATAACCTTCCTCTGGTATTGGGATGAGTTTAACACGCTTTAACCAGAGACTCTGATAACCTTCCTCTGTCAGTGGGATGAGTTTAACACGCTTTAACCAGAGACTCTGATAACCTTCCTCCGACATTGGGATGAGTTTAACACGCTTTAACCAGAGACTCTGATAACCTTTCTCTGGCATTGGGATGAGTTTTACACACTTTAACCAGAGACTCTGATAACCGTCCTCCGACATTGGAATGCGTTTAACACGCTTTAACCAGAGACAGATAACCTTCCTCCGGCATTGGGATGAGTTTAACACGCTTTAACCAGAGACTCTGATAACCTTCCTCCGACATTGGGATGCGTTTAACACGCTTTAACCAGAGACTCTGATAACCTTCCTCCGGCATTGGGATGAGTTTAACACGCTTTAACCAGAGACTCTGATAACCTTCCTCCGGCATTGGGATGAGTTTAACACGCTTTAACCAAAGACTCTGATAACCTTCCTCTGGTATTAGGATGCGTTTAAGACCCTTTAACCAGAGACTCTGATAACTGTCCTCTGGCATTGGGATGAGTTTAACACGCTTTAACCAGAGACTCTGATAACCTTCCTCTGGCATTGGGATGAGTTTAACACCCTTTAACCAGAAACTCTGATAACCGTCCTCCGACATTGGGATGAGTTTAACACGCTCTAACCAGAGACTCTGATAACCGTCCTCCGATATTGGGATGCGTTTAACACCCTTTGTCAGAGACTCTGATAACCTTCCTCCGGCATTGGGATGAGTTTAACACGCTTTAACCAGAGCCTCTGATAACCTTCCTCCGGCATTGGGATGGGTTTAACAGCCCCGTTAACCAGAGACTCTGATAACCTTCCTCCGGCATTGGGATGCGTTTAAGACCCTTTAACCAGAGACTCTGATAACCGTCCTCCGACATTGGGATGCGTTTAACACGCTTTAACCAGAGACTCTGATAACCTTCCTCCGGCATTGGGATGCGTTTAAGACCCTTTAACCATAGACTCTGATAACCTTCCTCCGGCATTGGGATCAGTTTAACACACCCCTTTACCAGAGACTCTGATAACCTTCCTCCGACATTGGGATAACACGCTTTAACCAGAGACTCTGATAACCTTCCTCTGGCATTGGGGCGAGTTTAACACCCCCCTTAACCAGATACTCTGATAACCTTCCTCCGGCATTGGGATGCGTTTAAGACCCTTTAACCATGAGTAGGATTTATACCTAAACGCTTTGTTGTCGATTGGTAAAATTCATAGCTAACGAAATTCAACAAGCCCGGTTTACAGTGACTAAGGCTTTTCTGTATATAGAAACTTCCTTCCTTTAGCCCTTTTACGGGCGGCTTGCCGTTAAAGAATTTATGTAACGGTAAAAGTGCCAGATAGAACTTGACGTCTATTGGGGTCCTCATTTTTATGTAGTATAATTCTCCAACAATGACTTGTCCTTCTATGCTCGCAGTATGATCACTGTCAAAAATATTCGACAAATTAGAACATTTACAACGGTCTTCAAATTGACTTCATGAAGGGCAGCCGCAAGAAAATGAACCAGCATTAATCTTCATTTACGACAATGTCTAATAGGAAGACAAATATATTTGTTCTCGCCACCGGCCATCCCAATTACCGGCTTTTCCGGACAACACCAACCACCGGTGTCCACACAGCATAATGCAGGAAACGATCGTGATTGAATGCGGAAGAATCAGGACGTTAAAAACTAAACAGTCTAATAACGTATGTTGAATAGGACTGGCCTCTCAGTGCCTAGACCATCGACTAAGCACTCTTCCGGCAAAATAATGTCTTTACTGTTTTTCTTTTAATCAAACTTGTAAAAGCATTATGTCTGAATCCAGGAACTGAAATCGCGGAGCTACCTTTTTTTTTTACATATTATAACAGCCTGCTAACAGATTACCTCTAAGGACTTCAATTGTAAGGTGGTACTTATAATCGAAGTAACTGATCGTGATCAAAAGCCAATATAGTTAATACATTTAAATAGTTTAACAAACTTTTACACTATTCAATAATCCTTTCTTTGATTGACGGTAATTCGCAATAATTAACGTTTTTCAATCGAATTTTAAAATGACAAAGAAAAAAATATCGCTCCAAACAGTCACATTTAACGTGGGAAAAAAATTCAAAAATAAACAATCCCTTACCAAATCATTGTAGAAATATTGCTGGGCGGATTTTCAACAGGTGGTGGTTTTCCATCAAATCCAGTTGCTCGTCATTTATTTTATTTTTGAAATCCAAGGCTGTATTTTATTTTAGTTTTTATCCTAGATATTTTCCAATTACAAATTTTACAATTGTCAGAAGAAAACAAAGTATTACCTAAAAAAGCGACAGTATTTCGCTGGTTGCTGACATTCTGGTGAGACCCCACGACTCCATAGTTCTCGGGCAGTGTACACTACAGAAATCTATGACGGAGTCCACAAATCTGATCAGAGACAGTGGACACAAACGTGTTAATCATACTGCACATCATGTGAGACAACATTAATTGTTCGTATCACATTTCTGGAATAACATTAACTACACACATATGATCTGATACATTAATTGTTCATCTGACATATCTGCAATAACATCCAGTGTTTGCTTCATACACAATTTCATACCTGTTCATATCACATGTCTGTGATAACATTAACAGTTGGCTACACACATCACCTGATACATTAACTGCTAATTTCACAAATCTTTGATAACATTAACTGTTGGCGTCGAACAGCATCTGAGGCATTAAATGTTTAT
>JAVFBW010176473.1:0-10882 GCA_034783835.1 Mopalia ciliata
CTGTCAAGATTTGAAGTCAAAACTCCAAAAGGACCGATTAAAGTATGTGCCAGGGGTTTTCGCTCAACGAAAGTTTGAGAGGGAGCTGTGGGGCCAAACGTTAACATTGCCGCTTATGGCAAATTAATGGTGGTCTGGGGCCAGAAGAGCTGTCAAATTAGTCTCGTCCATTATAGAAACTCTCGCGAGAATAAGACACAGACATGACCATACAGATTTCTTTTCAAAAATAACAGAAATATGATAACGCGTCAATCCCAGAATAAGCCGTAGTAATGTTTATCATTAATATATATTTTGAATAAATGAAGAGATAAAAATCTGTCTGACTCCACCGGGATTCAAATCCGGGAAGGCTCAAGCAGTGTAGCTCCTTCTCTCAGGTTCTTTCTTGATATTTGTATAAAGTTTTATTTGAGTTTCTCGCCCGAGTTGACGCGTATAAGTTATCTCCCTTTGCAATAATAAGATTCAAACCCGTCGGAAAATAAATATTGCAAGTAGGCACAATTATAATCATTGTTTTAGCCCAATACATTGTGCTAACGTAGTGTAGCCTTGTACAACGCTGGCATGATAGGCCCTATTACATGCACTACGTACAGTAGGTCTATACATGCCCATGTTAATTAATACATGGCCACTCCTGTATCAATTCGTCATTGTCACACACCGAAGCTTTGAATTGCAGCTAGCGTGATACAATTTTAATTTGAATCCATTTGTTCACTTACGCTAATGTCGTCCACGTGTTACTCGTACACGGGACCAGCCAAGGGTATATATTATACAGCCATGTTCCCCCCTTACCCACAGCTAGCACAATGCATAGGGCTAATTCCTCTGTCTTAATTAGCCCTACGTCCCACCTATCTCAACCCGTGGTGAAAGATACACTGAAACCAATAACTAATATTTTACATACTTGCAATATTTCATTTCTAATAGTGTTCAATCATATTATTGCAAAGAGAGATCGTTTTTACGCATCAGCTCGGGCGAGAAATTTCCAAACTTCACCATGGGTTGAAATAAGGCTAAAACAGAGGAATATTCATTGTGCCTAGGCCACGGTCGCCTGGCGCTAAGTGTTTGGTAGTAAATTAAATACCTTATTGAAAAAAATAATAGTTTTTCATCTTAATTATAAAATTTGAGACTCATTTAAAGTCGAGAAATAAACAATAATGCAAGAAATAAAACTTTTACTAAATGTATGGATTTGTCCCGATCTGTACTATACTGTACGTGTATATAGTATAGTACATGTAAGTTCAGATCGGGACAAATCCATATATTTAATAAATGTTTATTTCTTGCAAGCTTACAAGCCAGGCGACCGTGGCCTAGGCCCACCTTAGACCCGTATCGGACTAGCCCTGTAGGCCTACGAACTGCCAGTCTAGACTAGTAGCCTATATCAGTATTTTCGTTATTTTGGGATAACACTTTCTTAGTTAGAACATATGCATTTACTGCAAATGCAGGCTACCTAGACCACTCAGCCACCCGGCGATTCGGTACCAAACTCTGAGAGTCATGGATTCGATTCCCGGACGGGTTTCAACCTACAACATTTTCTGAACAGGTATATGTTCTAACTGAGAAAGTGTTATTCCAAAATAACGAAAATACTGTTAATGTTCACTTTCTGAAAGACACAAAAATTATTTATATTTAACATATATGATATATCTGAACTGGGCTTGGTTATGTTTGTCCTTGCAACTTTCATAGGCTCTAAACCAATCGACGCCTTCTAACACAATCCGTGGTTAATGTTGGCCCTTTCTTTTACATCATTTCTTTCTTTTTATTGTTTGGAGATATTTGCCACTTTGCCATGGAAACGTAAGTGTGTCGTGCAGATAAACTTATATGAATTGAATTTTGGAAGTTAAGTATAATTTGCAGAATCATTCTATAATCAAGGTTTCATCACTTCTGCAGTAACTCGGCATTTGGTAATGAACATAACTCATTGACATCGCCTCAAATTATTGAAATTGTAAAACCCAAAAACAAAAAAGGCCCAGTTAAAGAAATTTGTATCTGTCTGACCCTAAATCCAACCTAACTACCGCATAACAAAATGTTTTTACTCGTGTAACATTATCTAGATGACCTCGTTATAAAACATGTCAAAATATAGGTATACAATTTTAATATGAATAAGTCTTGTTATTTCGGTCCGGGTAAATTTCCGCTGAACTATTGGTGCAATATATATATAGGCTTTGTTGTGACGAGTATAAGAATGAGGACATCTCCCTGTCAAAATTCTAAACACAGTTCGTATAGTTCCAATAAATGAACAAATGAGACTGGTGATCGCCAAACGATATTATTTACTGCCTTTAATGTATATCCCATATAACCTTGTTACCAAAATAGCTATTGAGTTTTTTTTTTACAAACTGGTCTCGAACTGAAACTCGTCTTAAGGGATGTAAGCAAGATAAGACCAATGGAATATGCACACTAAGTATGCCGTATACAGTTGTCTATACAATAAAAATATTTTGTTTCTATGTTTTACACCATGTAGTTATATATGCATGATAGTCTGTCAAATTGATATGGAAAGCTGGTATAGACAGTTCGGTTTAGCTTAAAGGGTAAATGCATTTCTTCGTATCAATTGTAGTTTTAGGAACCAAGGTTTAATTCAAATGAGATAAGGCTTGAGTCTTAAATTAAGGGGTAACTATATTTTGTTGCATTTTCGCATTGTGACTAAATGAGACGTCGCAATTTGTTTTATTTCATGTCCTTATTTTACAGACTGCATGGCAGATTTCCTATTTGAGGATGGTAAATTGATACAAAATGAGATTTGATGATTTTACCTTTACTTATTATTGATTACGTATAACGCACAGTTTTCTTTAAATTTGTAAGTACACTATTGCATGGATGTCAGTTGCCTATATAAATACGCCTTATTTCTTTGATAATCGGATTAGCAGAAGATAATTAAATCTATATTTAAATTAATTAATATGTGGGTCTCTGTGACAAGGTATGGTCACAAAGAGATACTTTGAGTAATGGTGGGCTTCACGGCCAGTATATACCATAGGTACCTTATATTTTTACAGTAATCGCACACTAGCAAGACTTCGTGGGCAAGCCATGGCGGGTCACTCGCGAATTCCCGGTGCCCACGTCCCAACATCATCTCCATAGGTATAGCAGATGCATTGCCACACGGGGTTATACCTCAGTGTAGCACGCATCAGGTGTTTGTGTATTAAATACTTCTTTCAAATTTTCATTCTTTCATACATGTAATTATTTCGTGTGACATACACAGTTGATTCCATTCGGCAAAAATGTTACCGTTTAATGTTTTGAAGTTTTTTTGCTAAGCAAACACCCCATGTACAAAATGTTTGTTTTTTGTTTCTGACGCTTAACCAACTGTGTCTGATACCGATATATGTAATAATATTTGTTTCTTTGAAGGGTTTTTTGTTACAGATTATAATTTATTTAGATTAATAAATCTTTTTTCCAAATTTTAAATCTTAACGAAAACCAAAGTTAGCTTAATGTTTTGTAAAACTTTTAATTACAATAGATGTTTCACTGTATTTTCTTTGACATATCTTTAAAACCATCTTCCGAGAAAAGGACATTTCAAACTTGAAATAGCCAATTTTCTTATGGATTGCTAGATATGTTATCATAATAATGCGATATTATGTTCACAACTAATACATGTCTTCACTTCACTCTTCTCCCAGGTGGGATCATTGTTTTGGTGGGCAATGCATATATGTGGAGAACACTTCCGGAATATTCAGTCAAGATGGCGACCATTATCAAACACCTTGAAAAGGAAGGCGAGCTGTCAGTTTTAGAGGAGGAAGTATGCGACAATTATAGGTTCAGCGCGGATCGTTCGAAAACGAAAGGAGTAGTTGTCACTATAAAACGGCTTTAAGTCATTATTTCTACAGATCTCGCTTTTAATTCGATTTTAAATATTTGGCAACTTTGATATATTTCAACGATTACAATTTTTCAAAAAGAAAACTTTGCATTTTTGTTTTTAAAGACTTGAAGGTAAACCAGAAAAAACACCTAAAAAGAATTAAGAGTCTTTGAGAAAGTTAACGGTTGTAATAATTCCCGGTTTCTCATGTAGCGGATTAAGATTTGGTTCACAATGAACTCTTGTTAAACGTAAGTGCAATTGGCGTTGAAATTTTCATTATATGTGTACATATTGTGACGTTATATTCTAGCATTTGTATGTAAATAAATGTCAATATCTTTTTTGTCAATTTGTTACCATTGTTTATTATTTTTGAAAAAGGAGGCAGAGGGCACTGATTTTTTATGTTAATAGACTGGATATACATTTATGACAATGCAATGACTGTAGTTGAATACTTCATTTCTCACTCTACCGGGTTTTGTTTTCATTCTGATCTCATCGACGCAGTACTGGTGGATAACAAGTCAATTTGAACCAACGACCATAACTGTATTATAACTGTTGTAGCTGCAAACACTTTACCTAAATTAACAAGGCGGTTTGTTTGATTGGGGTTTAACACAGTGAGCCTTGTTATTTGAGTTTTACCTGGTGGCTTACAATTATAAAATACTAGAAAACCCATCAAATGCTAAGTTTTTGATATATTTGCAATTTTCCCAGTGAAGTTAAATTGGCATGAACAAACTACCCTGACCTAAAAACTGTGGGTATAAAGCTGGTTTTGGAAACGGTTAGAGAATGGTCATAGAGGACAAGGACATTATGGAATGTACGATACGCCGTTGATGCCAATTATTTAAGCATAAACAGGTTTTGCCTAGAAATGAAAATTCCTAATCTACTTATTATATCACCGCCGGCAATTAGGACTAGCAATACTATTTGTTGACTTTTTTATTGTTATATCCTAGAGTGTTTGATTAAATACACGACGTTGCTATGTCCGTAGTCGTTTTAAAAACCCGGGCACACTCTTACAAATAGACGGTTCGTCAGAAATGACTGGGGTTCTCTTCGGAGCCATCACTACAAAAACGTTCTGTTTTTTTCCTTCTTTTTTGTAATAAGAAGAGAGGGAGAAATACTAGAGACAGTTGCTGTGAGGGTTCCACACAGAACCATAAATGTACCACCAGAGCCGTGACTGAGGGTTCCATTACAGCCATATGTGTCTAAGAGTGTCAGAAAACCCACCAGGCGAATTCCAAGCAGTGGCTCAACCTTCCTCAACCGTGTGTTTGGCACACCAAATAGAGTTGTCCATCGGTCAAGTGCTTCATTTAGTCTGCCTTGGCATGTTCGTAACACAAGATCATCAGTTTTTGTTCCTGTCACACAATACTTTCTGAAAACAGATGATCAGTGTATAGTTACAATAAAGCGTCTTAAATAGAAGGATACATTGGTGGAAAAATGCCATTCGGCTCAATTCAAAAAAACTATTTTACCTTTGCGGTAAATCTGCCGAATAACTTAATATGTTTGAGAACAGGACACTGATCTATAGTCAATCGATTGCTTTGTTCTCTTCTGCAAACGTAACAGGGTTGTTATAACCTACATGAAATAAAGATTTTTAAATCTGAACATAATAAAGCGGACAAAATTTGATTGCTGACAGGGACGAATATAGCCTGTAATGTCTTAATGTTTGATAGCTCCACATGACAGCTTTCACAAGGATGATAAAGCTAGTAAAATTCACCATAACCCCTGTCGTAGAAAACGACAGTTTGTGCGGGGCATAACGTCATGTTAAACAAAACGTAAAATCTGAGTTAGCGTTTAAACTAACCAAGATGAAAAGGCTTTCACTAAACATAACCCTTAAGTTACCCTAACCATAGCAACAAACATAACACACAAATTCAGGTCATATCTTACATGACTGACAGCGGGGGGTTGGGAGGTAGATTCCTGTTGCCCTGGTTCTCTCCGAGATAATTGGCGCCATGCATTACGTCCTGTCATTGTCCTGTATTTGGCCTGTCTTGTCTTTGTTTTTTGCCAGTGAGTCAAGGGTGGTTTCCTTCTACAAATTGGCTAGCGCACCGTCATTTGAGAGAAAAAAGTACGGCGTTAAACCCCAAACAAACAAAAATGGCTTACTAATTTATTTTGTTTGAATTACCATACTGTCAAACACTGAGAGAATTACGGGGTCTATAGTTAATAGAAATATCTGGTATTACAATATACAGGAATATAAAGGTCGGACTTATCCAGGCCCAATACACATAAATTCAGGTACTCGGTATCGTTCTCATTCGTTTGTTTCCGTAAAGAGACCGGAAAACGGGTTAATTTGACAGTTGTCGATGCGCATGTGCATATGGTGATAGATAGCCGATGAGAGTCTCCCTCCTTAACGATGTTTTGGGTTGCTTTGAAAGTCCGCAAAAACACATAAATATTTAACATTTACGGAATGTGCATATATAAGAACGAGCGTTAACTTCTCCTCTATCGATATTCACTGTCCATTAGGCGGAAAAAACAAGTATAATTGATTCCATTGACGCCTGCAATGACTTGGTTAAAGTTTGATTTAAATTGGACAAGAGGGTGAGTGAAAAACTGCCTAAGCGGTTAATTTGAGACACCAAAAGAGTCCCGATCGCCTTCTCTTCCTTCAATTGGCCGTGATTTTTTTATCCGCAAATACAAGATTTTTTCTAGTCCAACAATTGATCGTTTTCTGACACAAATACACGTTGCAGAGTTATAATAATACTTAATACTGAGTGGAAAATAGTCGCTTACATGTACTTAGGTCTTTTTATTTCTGAAAGCAGCTGCAAAATGGACATGATAAAGAGCAATATCAACTAATTTTTGTTCAACACACTGTCTTCTTCGCTTACAAACCGGTAAAGCATCTCGCCAGATCCCTTGCTCCGCGGGAGAGTTTGCGATTTCACGGACAATTTAAGATTAAACCGTATTGTAACATATCCCTGTATATTGTAATCCCATGTTATATGTATAAGGCTCAAGTTTATATATATCGAGTCAAATCTATTTTTATTTTTTTAAATGATCCTATGGCATTTTTCTGTAAGAGATAACAAAATAATGTGCTGCGACCAGATAAGGAAGGCCGTGACCCAAGGTCAAGGTCATATATTTCCCCGATTAGTCTGTCATCTGTTCGTATCTTCTCCTTGCTTAACCTTCTAAGTATACGTATATATATTGATTGGTATTGGTACACACGACATTAGCGTCTGGAACGTCTCTCAACCAGAGGAAGGATAAAGCATGTAAATTGACTGTAAAAGCACACTGATTGGTCAGTCTTTGTCTAGATTGAAGAAAACACACAATAGCTAAGAATGGGTAATCCTCAGGAAACCTAAGTTTACACATCGATATTTTCAAAACGGTAGTATAATTAAAGGAAGGAAACACAAATTTGTGATGTTGAACGTTGTTATCTAATCATATGGATTTCTGTTATTTATTCAACGGAAATGCACTCAGATAGGAGAAATCGTGATTTAAAAACTCTACGTTTCTATCGCGACTACTATATTAGATCTGTTCTATCAATATTTCTTACGTGTATATTATTATTTTCGGGGATGACTCTATAAACATTTTTCAACCCAGAGTTTATATAGACATCATAACACAATGGTAAGACATGGACGGTTTCTTTTTAAGTATTTAACCATACGGTATGAACTTTGGGCTGATTTTAAAATTGTCTTGGCGCTTTGAAACAATCGAAATGAGATATTCATTACACCAGGGGATGTTTACTTCAACCTTTGGCCCGCGGAGAATTAAAATAACTCAATTAGGCTTAGTTTTGTTTTCAAGTGTCATTTATATATATCTCGCTATATCTATTATCGTGCATGTAAGTGGACTTCGGTCTGTCGATGTGGAATTCAATAAAACCATATGCCGGTTACATATAACAACAAACCTTTTAGAAATAAAACTACTTTTATCAAAAAAGTAAAAGTAATTAGAAAACATGGGAAAAGTTATAAATAATCTATTTCCAGAGTAAGTAAAAACAACGAAAATAAAAAAAACGCGGAAATGTCTATCGCACTTTTGTTGGTAGGGGAATATGATTCCAATAAAAAATATTCTTTCTACTGACGTAGCTAAATTTTGTTTTATTTAAAATACAGTTAAAGGCAACAACATGTTTTCGTGGCAAAAAAAAAGTTTTATGTACCAGCATATTTGAAGAAATTGTATAAGTGGCTGTAAACTCGGGATATCAAAAAAATAATTTCATTTTCTTTTATGTTTGACTACTGGGAATCTTTAAAGTTAACAAAAGGGAGTGTTACCCTATCAATACGGTCTGGTCTGATACTGCCGAAGTGGAAACGATATATTCCTTGTGAGTTAATTAGTAGTAAATATGTAAACTTGGATCAACTATTCTGAGACATAATAACGTGGAGCCATACATGGCATACTGAAAACCAAAACCCTGACAAATCTGACATGCAAGCTTACAGACAACTTGGTGGCTCTCTGTGGCTGATTCTGAAATGTGCCAGTAATAGGATTTGAAAACGTCACCAATCTTCCGTTGAGCAATAGTAAAACACTGAAACAGATGTCTCTCGGAAATAAACCTTAATAAGCTTTATTTTATAATCCGGGCATTCTTTCTACTCTTTCAAAAAATGTTCAATAATCCTGGTAAGAAACCTCGAGCACAATGAAATAATCTGTCGAACAAAACAATCGAGATGTATCTCAAAGATACGAAGCCCCGTCAATTCGTACATGTATTCATGTCAGATCTCAATTATCTACCAGAAGAGAACTCACAATGGACCTTAAAATCTAGCCAGTTTGGAAAGCGGGGTTATGTTTCAGTCTGAAAGCACTAGAATCACAGAACTATGAATGAAAAAGTCAAAAGCACAGTCCATCTGTATGTCTGTTAGTAAACCGGTTTAGAACCAGACACGACTGCTCTGAGAAACCAGTTAACACATGCCCTTTAAACGTTCTCCTTGAACATAATCATTTGACCTGCGATCACAGTTCATCGGGGTTTTTATGCAGCAGGTTGGTGGCCTGATGGTTATTTTCCAGTGAACTACATATTTAAATGTGACAAAAGATATTTCTTATCATAACTGGGTTATGTGTTCACGAATTTATAATTAGTACAAAATTTCAAATGGAATTTAGTTAGTTCACATTCTTGATTGATGGATTTATGAAATGTAGCCGATTGTGCACAAGTTGATTTTGTTTGTTTGTTTGTTTGATTGGTGTTTTACGTCAAGGGTATTTCACGGATTGTCCACTTCACACTGTACACAGCCTTATTACGGTGGAATACCGAGAGGAAACCTCGTAAAAATCACCCCCCGCGATTGCCGGAGCCGAAACATGTGACTCGCTCCTATACCTGATGGTCGAAAGGCGGACTCGAACCCATGAACGGCAAAGTGCACAAGTTGAAGTTCAATACTAGATGACTCAACCAAAGAATGTGTCGAATCTCTAACATCTTGTATAACAGAAGCATAACGTAAACTTAGGTAGTTTTATTGCATGACGAGTGAAACTAATTAAGTACCGATTCTCATGGATTGTGGATCTTTTTGTGTCTATGTAGGAACAGCGAAGACTGGTTTAGACTTACATATTGGACATCACGGAAGTAACAACACTCCTCACCTATTGAATCACTGCAGGTGCGAGAACTGAACACTAATACACTTCAATTTAAGAAAAAACGTTTGCAAAATGTTGATTTTGAGAGCTGGCTAATTACCATGGCAAATAAAATAAACTCGTTTGTTAAAGGTTTTTTTCTGACTGATAGCAAATTAATTTTGCATATAACGAACACATATTCGTTTGATATCCATGCGCAATTCTCAGAAATAAATATTGCAAATGTAAAAAAATACCGAAATAGTTCCCAATTCAGCAAATAAAGAAACCAGTTTGCAACGTGAAGATTTTTTAGGGTTCGCAAAAAAAATAAAATAAAATAAAATAAAATAAAAAATAAGCCAGTACAGAAATGATGGTTGTAAAAAACCCGACATGTGAAACAATGGGTCAATACTCTGTGAGTTCAATAACTCTCCATGGTTTATAACCTGCCCAAGATAGATGCACTGTGAACACTGATAATAGTCCGACTGATACGGGAGACGTAAATAAAGTCAGCATTAAACAGTTTGTTTGTTTTGTTTTTCTTTCTTTGTCTCTTTTCCAGCATGACATCTGTAAATATCTTCTCCAAGCGCATCATCGCCAAAGTATCTTTCACGTAGATCTCATATCCTCTTCTTTTATTGTAGTCCGATTTGGTAATCTGTTGTGAAAGATTTTAGTGTCTGGCACGTAGATACTTTTTGTGATACATGGTGATCCACATATAACATGTTTATCAATATTACATAATCTCGTGTTTAATCCCTTATTCTTACATATTTCATAAACATTTCAACTTTCACACGAAAAACTCCAAGGACTCCAAAACTCTGGTCGCCCTCTCATTTGGTCGAACTCAGTAGAAGATTTTTATCTCTATCTCACCAACTAAAATAAGCATGTCCATTCAAATTAAAATTCAACCTTCTATTAACCTGTATAGGCCTAGTACAGGGGCCGGTTTCTTAAAGCTCAGTTAAAGGTATGCCGAAATGGTTCATACATAGAAAACGTATGAAAATAGTGCAATATTCACTGAACTATTTGCAACTTGGTTCATTAAAAAATTCGTTGTAGGCTACATGTGGAGAAATTGGGATTCGAACATCTGACTTCTGAGTTAACTGTGATTTTTCGAGTGACGTCACCAGGGGAATTCGCCAAGTGACTGGTATCTATGGAAACCTGACCGCCATTTTGTTATTTCTCATTATC
>JAVFBW010176484.1:0-10882 GCA_034783835.1 Mopalia ciliata
AGTTAACTGAGATTATTTTTTTCTGTATATTTTCTTTTCTCTGAGAAACAAGACATTTTCTTTAAAAAAAGAAGAAAAAAAAAATCTGAGAAACAAATGACATTTCCTTCCTGTCGAAATGTAACTGTGGTATGTTGAAATGAGTTCTACAAAATTGACACATTTTTTTTACGTCTTAAGTGTGATTTCACACCAAATTAGGTTTGTGTAAATTTTGAACATTATAGATGCGATATAGATTTTACTTGTATTTGTTAATAGGCTATTTGTTAAGTTTTGTGAATAGCATCATTTGTGAAAGGCATTAAAAGTGCATGCATATTGTGTTGAAGTGACATTTTGTAAAAAAATATTTCCGATGTTCTGAAGCACTGGAGAGTTAATTATAATACTTGATTTTGGGGGGTCGAATTTCATACTATTTTGAGATATAAGCACCTGTATAATCACACAACAGAAACTCAATCTTTTTGCATTACTTGGTTTAAAAAAAATGTTTTTTGCCGAAAATGGACCAAACTTTTTTACATAGAATTCTGATAAGGGCATAATGTTTTCTAAAGCAGAATGTTCATAAATGCAGCTAAAGTAATTGCCAGTAAAGACAGCCATTTGGCTGGAACACTCAGATGAGCCCATGAAATAACCTTAAGAGCACTGTTAAACCCCAATCAAACAAACAAACAAACAAAAATAAGAGCCGCTGTCTTAGATTGTTGCTGAGTTGAAGTTCAGTTGTCTGAAGGTACAGATGCAATTTCTCACTCGTTAAAACTGATTTGAATACTCGTCTGTTTTAGATATGTAATATAATAAATGAATCAGTACACTGTACATGTGTAGGAATAAATGTAAGGGTGATAGGTTTGTGTGAATGGGTGGCTGTGGTAATTATTATATGTACAAACTACATTGCAGTCGCATGCCTGTTGCACAATTTCGATTTTTTTTCAACAACATTGAAATTTTACAATTGTACGACTTTACAAAAGGGGTAGAAAAAGGTGAGAGATCAATAACATTGAATTCTTACTCTTTTATTTTTAAGACAAACATTCTTTAGTACTGGGAAAATGAATTTTTCTTCAGAGATGCCAGACCTAGAAAGTAGTGTTTTCAGAATACACTTTAATAAGCTTGAACTTGTTAGATAAAAGAAGAAACGTTTCTGGATTAAGCAAAACACAGACAAACTGCTTTTCTCTTGTTGTGGACCGTGTAAATTAATTGTCAAAAGTAAGTGTTTGGTTTTACAAGACCAGCACTATATGTTGATGAGAAAATATAAAGGAGCTTGAATATTACAAAATAAGGCGACAGTGCGAACGACTTCATGCACTTCGATGCAACTGTCTGTGATAGATGCTATTACAAATTAATTAATTGCTCATCGTTAACTTTATTGGCAGAAAGCTGGGGTTTTTCTTTCTACAACGGTGAATTTTGATATGTCAGTTTGCAAAAATGGTGATTGTAGATAAACACATTTCCTCTATTGGGACCTATTTATGCATCCCGTTATCAAGGAGTTAAGAACTATAACTGTTAACAGACTGTTTTAATGGAGAAATTGTGCAGTTTTAGTTTTGAAAAATCTGTACAGATTCCAATTCATTCTGATACTTTATTAGACTGGACCAATGTTTTCTAGTAATTACACTAACATTAGGAGAATAAATTATTTACCATCAGTTTTGTGCAAAGACTTTGGTCAAATATGAATGAATTCTTGTGGTGGTTTGGTCATTTATGTCTGTATGTTTTCTTCATATTGCTGCATGTTTTTCAATCATCTTACAAAGTAAGTGATGTGTACAGTTTCACACTTTCAATGGTTTAATTAAAGTATACTATTTCTAGAGAAAACTGTCTAATAAATTTTAACTAAGTGTCAATTTCTAGCTCTTGTATTTCAGCAATTTTCATCAGGTTACGGTTAAAATTCGGTGTCAGAAGTGGGATTCAAAAGTGGGCAAAGAACTGAAAAAAGAATTTTGTTTTCCATACTTTCTGTTGGCAAATACTAGGTTTAAAAAAGATAGAACTGTTATCAATATTTGACCCTGAGATTTGATTCGTCAGGTTGGGTTTTCTATCATTTCATCCAAGGGAATTCAAGTTTTTCCATTTAAATATAGAAAACAATATATTCTGAATTACTGTCATTAATGAATTGTTGGATTTCTGGTCATCTTGAAAAAACTATACAAAGTTAAATATTGTTTTACATCAGCAAGAAGTTATTTAGAAAGTTCAGTTTTCAAAACTGGATATGACAAAAACTTGTGCTAGTTTCATTATTTCACAAAAGTAAATTATATAAATTTTGATTTTGTTCAATAATCAATTTTCCCGGTTTATTGTATCAGTTATTTTTTTTTTGTTTTTTTTGTTTATGCATTGGACTGTTATCACCCGGTTATTACTTATAACTAATTCCTCGGATTGTAAATAGCTCATAGGCAAACAGATAACATGTATATTAACTTCTGTACATGATAGTGTTGTTATGGTGACAGTTATACAAAATAGGTCGTGTTTTGTATGGTCTTGTTTGGTTATAGCGGAATAATTCTGTCACATGTAAGTTTTTTTTTTTAAAACAAGTACAGCATAGTCTTCCACTTACTGAATTACCTCAAGTTTAACATCTACATAAACAAAAATTCTAAAGTGCAGAGTCTGTAGATTTGGGAACATTTGTCAGGAATTGGTGTTCTAGTGGAAAGTGGCATGGCTTTCAAAGCATTGCGATCCTCAGAATTTGCGCAGGTTTCATGGTTAGTTAATATAAATTCTCAAAAAGAATTCTCAAAATCAAATTTATTCTTGGTTTTTGGTAGATTTGTTTTTTTTTTTTTTTGTAAATCGTAATAGCATTTCACAATGCTGTGTTAATTTAGCTGTTCTGATGCTGGCATCGTGTGGAATTCTTTTTTGAATTGTCGCACTAAAACGGCTGCAATTAAAGCAGACCAGGTGTTTCCCATGAATGTCAAAAATCAAGATCAGGCTGTTTTACATTTCCACACGGTCTTCTGTCTAATTTTCTTTGATATACCTCATTTCGTAATACTGCAGTATGTAAAATAATCGGGCTCATAGTATTTACAGTCCAATGATAGATTCTACTTATCATATTTTATTTCCAGTTTGATATTAATTGGCCAATAGATTCACCTTGAATTATAGGTAGCTTGAAATAATGTTATCGTGGGCGGACGGACTTGATTTGAAGAGCTTCGTGACTTCGAAGATCTGGACAGCAGGTGGTTGCTGTGATACGTACAAAGCTATTAAGCCACATCAAGATACCGAACTCTTGTTGCATCTTGCATTAATCCGGACCTGTCTTTACTGGCAATTTTTTTCCAGTGGTGTCGAACGTGTTACCTTCACCTGTGGATAGCATGCCGCCATGTGAACGAAGTAACACCATGTAAGGCACAAACCTCCAGTCACGCAGTCATATACTATTGACGAAGAAAGTAACATGACATTTATTGTAAGCTACCAATTGACCATTATCATTATCTACCTCTAACGGGTACAATTTTAATGTCTTCAATCTTCCTTGGGTATAGTTGTACAAGAGGGTTCTGTTAACCCCAGGGTTTTCCAACAGTTTTCTTCTTGCATCTCTTGTTGAGCAATACCCAGATCGCTTAAATAACAAGTTGTTGTTTTTGTGATGTTTACATTTTTGCTAAGAATACAAAATGATTGGACATACTGCTTTGAGCTTTCAGTGACTATTTTTCTGCAAAGTTGTCTGTATGCAAATTAAGTCATAGCCTTTAAATTGTAGGGAATAAGCTTTGTCTTAATATCTTTTCATTATTTATATGCAGCCTTCTTGGAGAATTCAGTTTTCAAAATTCGCTGTACCGGTTTCTAGCTTACTGTTGGCACTTCTGTAACAACCAGGGTCAGAAACGCAAAACATACGATAAGCTTCACATGGGTTTCATAGTGCTCACTGAAAGGGACTAAGTCCAATGTATTGTAGTTGGGAAAAGCCATCCGGGTGTTTTGTATTTTTTTTTTTCACCAGTGGATGTTGTAAACCAAATACATGTAGCTCTCTTGCAGCGTATGATTTCCAACAGTCGTTCATTTATTTAGTGGTGTGATTGTTTCTATTGACGGTGAAGTTGGCTTCAAGTGAATTTATGCACTGCTTTTAAATAAACCCCTTTCAAAATTGATAGCTATCGAATAACGCTTCATGTAGATTCATTTGAATACGCCTTTCCCGTGAAATCTATGGCCTCCTATTTGCAATGAAACAATTTCGCTTCCATTCAGCACATGCAATTCACGTTCCATAGAAGAACCCCTTTATAAACTAATCTTAAACGCGATCAAAGCAAGCTACTGAATACGATTGAGTTAAAACATTTATATACGAACTGATATGCATATTGATCGTTTTTGATAAGTCTGATTATCGCTTATGTTGTAATTACTACGTTTGCTGTGAAATTATTGCATACTTGTTCGTTTTATCATACTGTACTTCGCTGCTGTTGTGGACGTTAAAAAAGCATAAATCGCATAGGTTTATTGCAGTCTTCTATGATACAAGGCGGACATCTTTCAGGGGATTAGCTACATCTCTAAGATTTGTTAACCGGTGAAAATGTTCAAGGACGTTTTGTATTGGGAGTGAAAGCTGATCATGTAATATCTGGTGTTTAAATAACTCGTCAGCCACAGGTGTTCGATTGCTCCTCGCAGAGACATTTAGCCATCCTCTCTGTCACTTTGAGCTGGCTCTATGTCGAAACAAGAGTCATTCTAACAGGCACTTGGTCATATCCGAGATTTCACCCACATTAATATTTTACAAGTTGTTGACGTAATGTACTGAGCTTTGCTTTGTGTGTGTGGGCTGCACTGGCATTCAGATCTCTGTTCATCGCCATCCTTCAAACCTGCAATTTCTCCTACAGCTCAATAGCTGACATAAAAAAAATACAAATCTGGGTTTGTTTACGCGGAAATGAAGCCACTAGCAAGGTCTTCAGATTTCACTCGTGTTCCATGATGTAATATAATGGTTATTTTTATGCATACAAGCTTACTTTGCAATTTGCTCGTTGCTATAGCAACATCTTTTGCTTCTATGCAGTGTTTTTTGGTATGGTTAAGAGAATATTAACAAACCGAGTTGACCTGTTTTTGTCTGCTGCTACACCAATATACGACACAAAATTTTTAGTGTTCATTTTAAATTATAATTTTAGAAACATTTTTGCGATCAAAATGTTCGTTATCTGTGCTGTTCTGTCAGCTTTCACATTTCTTGTAATTACTGTCTTCTGAAATTATTTTAAAATATCACAGGCAACAGGGCAGTTGACTGAAACAACAATTTTATGTTTCCCAATTGAATTTTGTTATTGCAGTTATTTAAACATTTTTTTTTTAATTCTTGGCATCATTTTTCACATCCAGAATAGCGTTCCTTCAAAATGAGAAACATTATATACGTATAAACCTATATATTATTTGTGAATGTTAAGATGTACAAGTAATTGGGGATTATTGCATTGTGCGCTAGCTGGATAACATGTAATAAGCCTCAAGTTAAATTTTTTCTCTTTTTTTTTTTTGTTATGTCAGACTTTGTTGGGTTGTTTAAATGCATAAATTATCCAGCTCAACATTAGATATGGATAGAAAAATATTTCTTCAGTCTGTGACGACGTCGCTGAAGTTTTGTGGCTTGTTGGAGCTTAAATAGTATGTGATTAAAAGCCCCTTCAAATAAAATACAAATCTAGATAGACACCGTTTTGTTCCTTTGTCACCCTTGTTTACTCGTGTTAGTCAGCCGAGGTAAAACAGCATCAATCAGTGTGAAACTGGTTAGTATCACGAGATATGTTTGTTTTGTCGTACTTAAGGTTATTTCACTCATAGCGGCTTGTCTGCTGGTAGATGCGAATACGAATCTTATATAGACGCGAGGTGCAGTCGTACCAAAACTTTAGAAATAAGGCCTGCCTCTGAATACTAAATAACGTTGAAACCTCATGATTTAGTTACCGCGGAAGACATTTTTTGGCGTGTTTGGTACTGCTGAGATTTTTTTTTTTTTTTTTACATGAAAATGGACGTCGAGTGGTCGTTTTATGAGTCGGTCTAACCCAAAAGTGTTCAACAAAGACAACGAGATGGTGAAAGCCAGTATAAGGCCATGCAATTTGTATACATTGGAAGATAAAGTGCCGAATCATGGTAGCGTTCTGCTATTTCTAAAGGCTAGGAAGCTTCAAGTAGCATAGCTAGCCTGCCGGATTTGTGAAGAAAACCTCCCTCGACACCAAAACAGGACAACTACAGGACGCGATACAATGACATCATAAACAGATCGGCTTCATGTTGCCCCTGGGTTTCTACAATATGAACCCCCGACACAATGTATGAAACTTTGGTGTGGACTATATCCACTATTTATAAAGTATTACAAGGGGAGACAATTCGTATTTGCAGACAACCAACACCTCTGATATCCAAGCGAATATTTAACAACTTAAGATTGTTTAGGCCCTAGATCGTTTGCATCTTTTTTTGTTTTGAGTATTGGAAAGTAATACCAAAAGACACATCCAGCTTTATTATGTTATCAGTGAGATTAGGTATTCAGAACAACTAATGTGAAGCGTTTCCATAATGTTAGGAAATGTCATTGCCTCCAGTGCTAAGTTAAGGCGGCATTGCTGCTCTTCAAACAAACTGCCCTTAGTCAGAGGGCAAACCCCATCTTAAATAATTAATTTATGGTAGGGACACTAATGGTAGTTTATAAATTTCGAGGAACGTTGAAATTGTCAAACAATATAATGAAAATAATCCAGTATCACACTGGCAATGTCTTCTTTGACATACCAATTTCTTACCAGGTAAAGTGTTTGACTGCTCCATGCTATAGCACGTTTGTCGTCAAATTTAATTTTTTTTTTTTTCAGATTTCACTTTAGAAAAGTAAAATGTGAAATAATAAAATTGTGGGTGCATGAATTCTAACCCGGCTGATGTCACAGCTGTTTAATATGGGATGATAATGTAGGAGTCGAGTGGGACATAGTGAAGGGCTCAGTTTTTGTAGACGATTCTGTACTCCAAAAGTTTTGCAGTATGGTGGGTTAAATTTTTAATTTGTCGGCGAAACATGTCTGGTCTGTAACGTATTGTCATGCGCAATTGTATCACTTGGCCTCTGATCCAGTTTCTGGCTTAAAGAAAAAAAACAAATCCTGCTTATGTCAACATTAAGGTGCTCACCATGGATATTGTGCAACAACGAAATACCCTGTCACACCGCACAACTATATGGGCGCATGTTGTTTGATGGACGTGGTACTCAAGGATATTTCACTTATAGGACGAGGGACTGTCCACTTCACACTGTTCCTTGCTGTGGGAAACCTGGACGAAACCTTGTAAAAACAACCCAACCATAGCCTGGGCCACATCGTGCGACTCCCTTATTCAGTTGATGGTCGGCAGCCGGAGTCGATCCGGTTAACGGTACATCGAAAAAAGGATAAGTTGTCAGATATGCTATAACCACTAAGCCACGGGCGGGCGCATGTAGCTCTGCGACAATATACCCAACAGTGGCCCTGGTTCAATGGTAGCGTGTCAAAAAGGTATCTCCCTTCGTTGTATCGCCCACAGATTCAAGTTCTCCATTTATGAGGGACAATCTGAAAAAATTCACTTATGTTGTGCACTTCACACTGTTCCTTGCACAAAGACAGTGAGAAACCGGGACGAAACGTGGTAAAAACCATTACCTTGATTGAGTCACGCGATGTGGCTCCGGCACTCATATACCTGTTGGCCGACAGGCGGGCTCGAACCAGAAAACAGTATATCGAAGTAGGATAAGTAAGCAGCCACATTAACAACTTAACCCCGGCGACGGCCACATTTCATGAACATCTCGGCATAATCTGTAACTGGCCGGTTAACTGGAATGCCCCTAGACAATGTAACAATTTATACACAGAAAGATTGCCTTGTTACCTCAGTTGAAATCTCTAAAATCATGTGTAAATTATTCCTGTACCTTTGACTAGAATTTTGAGTTAGACCCCGAGTTCGAGTCGTATAGTGGATGCAAGCCAATTTGTTTTCTCTTCCTTAGAAATATTATGGGCAAATATAAAGGTATTCTAAATTAACAAATTTGAACAATTGATTGCAACACGAGCGCAGTTGTGAAATGAAGAATTGCCATTGAAAAATCTTACTTTTGTTGCACTGTTTAGTATGCTTTGGTATGCCAACTGGGAAAAACTTCAATATTTTTTTTTTCAAACCAACAGTAAAACAATAAAGCTGTATTCATTTGAAACCGTTCATTTTTCCACCAAAAAACAGGGATTTGTTGTCAGACAAAACAGCTTTTTAACGTCCAAGATTGTTTAACATTTTCTAAGCTTAAATTTATGTTTGATCTAAGACTTCCGAATCTTGAATTCGCAATTGCATGCGTATACATTTTAAAGGGTGACAGGGTAGCCTAGGTGGGCGACATTTATTCTGCTGCACAACTCCGAGGGTCGTGGGTTCGATTCCCGGACAGGAGTTTCAATCTGCAAACTTTTCTTAACTAGAATCTGAAAACATAGGAAACGCTGTAAATAATCAATATACCTCAAAGATATACAAAAGTCATTCAACCAAAGCGTAAGTACGGTATAGAACCATGCACTTTTAAATCATCCACAGTGAACGTATACGATTTTAATTAAATGTGTAACGGTAAATGTAACCCTGTTCCGATAATCTCCCAGAAACGTGATTTCCATTATAAGAAGCTATTATAAAAGGATTTGTATATAGCCGATTGTAAAGTGGAAATATTGAATGGAAGGAAGCAAATCAATTTTAACCCCTGTTCAAAACTTTAGAAAAGAAAAACAAAACCAAACAATTTAAATTTCTAATGTTTTGTACTGCATAATTTGCAAGTTGATTTTGACCCTTTTGTAGAAATGTTTTTAAAGCTAGAATTATGCTGCCATATTTAGACTGGCCGACTATATTGCTCTTGTGCAAACTTTTACAAACACTTCATATCGTTAATCTTATATCTATAGAATACCTTAAATGACTTCAATATTCGGAGCTGTATTTATTTTATTTATTTTTTTTAGTTGATCTTTGGGCGTACATCAGATTTCTTTTTCTGTAGTGCATTCATTTTAAAGAGCTGTGAGTATGTTCTATCCCATTGAAATAACTATTTATTCTGTCCTACACACGATACCATGCAAGAACGAAAAACACTGAGCAGCCTGATGTATGGCTTTACTGAAAAGCCATGATGGATCTCACGTCTTGATGATTATCATACAACGATTCTTTAAGTATACAGTTTCTTGTCCTGGCATTTCATTTTACCAAAACATCTGCTGCAGCCTGAAGGTAGTTTCGTTTATAGTGCCGATAATATAACAAGAGAAAAGCAATCAGAGAGTATGCTAAACAATATGCCCCCACCCCCACAGTCCATGCAACACGCACATAACTACATGCAGTGAAATGCAAAAATTAACCTAATGAATTGGTATTTATGTTGCACATCTGCACATGGATAATGCTTTAGTTAAATAGTAAGACACAGGCAGGATAGAGCTGGAACAAAAAACCAGTAAGTTTGACAAAGCGAATACTAATAATATATGCCGAAATTTGCATAATTCCATGACTTTTTTCTACGTTGAACATCTGCATAATTTCTGTAATTTTTTATCATTTTTTTTCTTCTAAGTTACACATCTGCCTATACAGAATAATGGAATATGGAAGTTTAACAAATCTTTTAAGTGAAAAGGAGCCGTCAGATAGAGCCTGGACAGTGCTAATTTGCATAATTTATGCAGACATTTGCATAATTCTGTGATTTTCTTTTTCTGTGTTGCATATCTGCATATATAGAAGAATTTACTAAGCAAGTTTCAATAGCCTAAGGGAAATAGTAATCAAGATACAGTCAGGACAAGCTTACCAAACAAATGTAGCCAATTTGCATAATTTATAGGGAAATTTGCATAATTCCGCCATTTTTTGTCCACATTGCACATATGCGTACATAGTCTTTTGAAAGTTGCATAATGCATTCTTCTAAGTGAAATAGTAACCAAAGTACTGTCCGGACAAGCTTCTCGTAGAAACGGAGCCAATTTGCATAATTTATGGGGAAATGTGCCTAATTCCGTGATTTTTAGCTACGTTGCACATCTGCATACATAGAAGAATTCACTATGGAAGTTTGAAAAACCTAAGTGAAATAGTAACCAAGATACAGCCCGGACAAGCTTACCGGACAAATGGAGCCAATTTGAATAATTTCACGGGAAATTTGCATAATTCCGTTGCACATCTGCGTACATAGAAGAATGCAGTATGCAAGTTTCAAAATCTTATGTAAAATAGTAACCACGATACAGCCCGGACAAGCTTATCGGACAAATGGAGCCAATTTGCATAATTTCTGGGGAAATTTGCATAATTCAGTAATATTTTCCTAAGTTGCATAATCTGCTGAATAGAAGAATGCATTGTGCAAGTTTCGAAAGCCTAAGCGAAATAGTAACTAAGATACAGCCCGGACAAGCTTACCGGACAAATGTAGCCAATTTGCATAATTTATGGGGAAATTTACATAATTCCGTAATTTTGTTTCTACGCTGCACATCTGCTACATCGAAGAATGCATTATGCAAGTTTCAAAAGCCTAAATGAAATAGAAACTAAGATACAGCCCGAACAAGTTTACCCGACAAATGTAGCCAATTTGCATAATTTATGGGAAAATTTGCATAATTCCGTGATTTATTTTTTTTACGTTGCATATCTG
>JAVFBW010176495.1:0-10882 GCA_034783835.1 Mopalia ciliata
TCATCGGTAACTCATAATAATCCTTACTCAAGGGTGTATCTGGTAACAATCACTTAACAAGCATCGCCAGATCTTCCACGAGATTAATTACGAAGAAAAGATGTTAGACAGACAGCGTTTCTTCGGCTCATCTGAATGCTGTTAGGTGGGACAAAATAATTAGGAATTAAACAAACATAGATTGGAGCAAACTCTTAGATTGTTTGTTTGTTTGTTTGATTGGAGTTTTACGCCATACTTAAGTTTATTTCACTCACGCGACGGCATGTCAGCACAATGGGCGAGGAAACCACCACCGACACCACATACATCAAAGAAAAACCTCACAGGTCATATACAAGCAGCTCAGAGTATAATACAAAGACATTCCAAACATATTGACTTCCTGTTCTCCTACAGCTCAGAAAGCACCAGGACAACGGAGAGTACCCTCCAACTACCCGCGATTACACTTTTAGAAATAATGGTTCCTTGCGGGTCCTTTACAAAAAGTTTAAAACGGCTATATTGTTCCAAAAGTGCATCGTGCATTATGGTAATCGATCTATATAATGGATTGTGCATTTGTTCAAAGTATGTGAATTTCTATTTAATAAACGAAGCAAGCATTTTATAATTCCTCAGTTATGTAGAGGTATCTTTGGATCTGTAACGAACCTACCCACCAAAAGTTCATTTTCTGAAATAGCACAGTGTCTTATCTGGAAAAATTAAGTGGCAGAATTTAGAATTACAAACTATTAGTTTTACTGAATTATCAGGCCAAAATTATAAAATGATAATAAATGCAGAAATATTGAGTCAAAGTAAAGTTATTGTTTTTCTGAATTATAATACTTTAGTGTTAAGAAAAACCAAGATGAAAGGTGTTTTCCTGTGCAAATAAACGCAATCCTCATTTAAGAGATCTTACAATGAAAGGTGTCAAATAAAAGTATTTATAGACAAACTCAACAAAAGTTGTTTCCACAAATAGGCCTGTGATTGGTCTGCAATGGTACAATTATTCATCTTAAATCTCGTTTGAAATTTAAAATTGTTTCGGAGTGCTAAAAACAAAGAGATGATGGTTCCCAACGATGAATAATTAGAAACATTCAAGCTGACATTGGAAGGCGAGAAATGCAAGTATTCCTGGATTTAATCAAGAACATTGGTTTCCAAAAATACAAAGTTGTTTCATCCTCGTGTACTAATTAACCCTGTTCACTAAATTTGGAGGGTTACTAAGTGTAGTTAAGGACAACGCTCATTTAACACAAACGTTGATTGCCCGAGAATCAGTTTAACCCTAGGCATTGGCACGACCTTGACAGTGGTGCAGAGCACACCCTGAAGATTACCTGTGTGACATCGACCAAAACGTGCGCTTGACTTTATATACAGTTCATGATATACCATTTCACTGGCTTATAAATTACATAGTTGTAGGAGGAGGCTTAATTACTTACGTGTATGTATGGATTTAGACCGAGAATTATCTACTCACCACGCAATTGGAAAGCTAAATAGAACTGACGAGTAGCTGATAACCCAATGCATATAATTACTGCATACTATTATCGATTGGCTGACTTTATTCAACTTTGCCAAAATAAAGTAGAATGACCATGACCTGGACTCAACTCCACTGAATCAGTATGATAAAAATGATGCCAATAAAGCATGAAAACATGATGTTCCTGTTTTTAGTTGAGCGTGGAATTGTATTCTGGGTACAGGACTACCAAAACATATTTGTTTATTTGACTTGGGTTTTACCTCTGGCAAGAGGTAATTTCTTCCATATGTTGACATGCCGGTCCAACGAATGAAGAAACAGTCCCTATCTGGTATTTATCATTTCTTTACTTAAGACTTGATAACACTATATACAAAGGATCAACCCAATAAAAAGAAGATGTAAATATGATGTCAACATATTACGTTAAGAAAGTAGTAAAATTAAAAATAAATTTTAAAAACCCGATATAAAAAGGCGTTTCTGACGTAAACGCAATAACAATAATAAAAAATTTTGACAACCCCAAGACGCAATACAAGGACATCACACACAGTGGGGTTAATGTTTCCCCATATCTCTGAGTGCACATGAGTAGCAGGAAGCTCCTTCTGACCCTACTCAGAGTCAAATTTCAAGATACGGATCGTTTCGCTAAGCCATTGGCGAAACGAAACAGATAATGCTCTCGAAATAATAAATGTATCTTTTGTCTAAACTAAGACTCACTACCTGTCCATAAATACTTAAATATATACAGCGATGAATCAAAGTATTCGTGGATGTAATCAACACGATGGATTTTCACAAATAGGGCCTTCACTGTTGGTAAACCTGTATGTTCAAACTAATCGATTCGACTATATATGGAAGAGTACTAAAAGCAATTAGGGCATGGCTTGTTCAACACAACAAGTTAGTTCTGTGTTATATACTTAGTTTACTTAATAGGTTAGAGCTATAATAGACGTACTAAAGTCACTTATAGAATTCAAGAATTGAATCGGTCGCCTGTTCTCACACTTTAAGTTCATATTGATTGGTTTATTAAATATACTGACGCACACTGTTATAGAACAGACACGCCAAAAGGCCAGTTTTATCCCAAAGAAGAAAAGAAAAAAATTGTATGAAATTAGGGACGTATGTTGGTCTGTGTTGAATTAGTCACATATGCTTGAAATTTAATATTGTTTGTCTTTTTGATTGCGGCTTGACATCGTCCTTAATGTAAGATCACTTCTACAACGACAGGCCAGGCGATCGGGAAAATGAAACCAGAATACATAGGCTTGGAAAGCATTAGGGCAACTCGAAGCTCCCTCCAACCGACTTGTCTCGATTTTTGAGTTTTTTTGTTTTTGTTTCTGTAAGTATAAGATCACGTTGTAGCGTTGCAGTATGGTTATGGACGTTTGGACGAGATTTACATAATGCATACGAACCATTGTTTTGAATTGGGTTTAACGCTGTACTTAAAGTGACTCTTTATACCGCATACCACTCCAATTTTTTTAAGATAAGCACAAAATACATGGGTAACAGCGCCTAAACACAATGCAATCGGGCGATAGAAATAGGTGACAGATAACCGTGCACCTTTCACAATGAAATCAACGTGGAATCGGCTTTGTTTGTGCACTTATTGTTGTCCTATAAACATTTGATGGTTGATATATTGAAACGCATCGGTCAGATATCACAAGTGCTTTGTTTTGAAGCTAAGTGCACCCGCCAGCGTTGCCAGTTAGTAAAAACGAGATAAAATCATTGAAGGAACATTGGAATTGACAATTCCACTTAACGATCTTTGACAAATGTCAAAGACAATTTGTACTCGATTGCGAAATTTCCCAAATATATTTTTACGCAAATGGATAAGCTTATTTCTTTTACCTGAAGAGGTTGGTACAAATTCATTTAAAATGGAACAGCCACAGTGGACTGATATTATCAAAAGAAGAAGCACAAAAAGCGCATGCTGTTTATCACTAATGTGGCGAAAAACAGCTAACCAAATGAAACCCATTTGGCAATTGTTTGGATAATAACAGGAAAATTTATGTTCATCAACACAAAAACAAGACAGATACATCGAATATTAACAGCAACACATAATAAAATGTTCAATATGTAGGGCAGCTATTTGTTTTCTGTAAGTCACGCAAAAGGAGCATCTTACTTCGATATATTAGAGTCTTCCTTCATCGATGTAAATGCCAGTTGCTATTCTTCATTCAAACCAGGAACACTCGGTTTTCATCAGGTCGTTATACACGAGTGAACATAGAACTATATCCACACTTAATAATTTAGACACGATATTTGCCAGCATTTCGACAATTTACAGCAAACTATTATAAAGGGCTTTATACAGAATTTGATTTACCGATCAATGTATAGGTTCTATGAAGCCATAAACAGAGCGTCCATTGTAAATAGGCTCATAATGTTTCACGTTCGGGTGATTTCCACAGAGCCGTGGTGATATTATTTGACAATATTGAGACAAAGAAAAGCTGGAAACTGCCATGCATAGCAGTTTAGGAAGATAAATCTGACAACACTTCTCATAGAGACAGAACTTGAATAGTTGTGAGACAAGAAATTTACTTATAAATATTTAGCCCATACTTTTTGGATATATAATCAACCACGGAAAACACTCGTAACTCAAACATATTGCTAGGTGTAGTTATCAAAAAGAAAACCCCAGCAATATTTAAGCTCCATAAATTTATTGTTAAATACAATAGAAAAAGTTACCAACAAATGAAATCTATATGAACTATTTCTGTTTTAATTGGGAAAGAAATTCCTGCACAGTCATTGATTGATGTCCCCGTGTCAACACATTTCTATTCTAAACTATAAGAGATCTGGGACTATCTGAATGTGCTTAACAAAAACTTCGAATTCTTTCCATAGTAAACCTAGAGCGAAATCCAGCTAATCCAGCTAATTTATAACCCAACTAGTTTTGTTTTTGCCTGCAGGCATTTCAGTATTTCATTGCCCCATTTATTCTTTCTGTTCGTGATACAAACTATCTGTTATCTGTCAACCACAATCCGTTCATTTATCGTATTAATATCATTTTATCTCAATAAATATATAAAAGCTACCACAGAATGATTATCTTTCGAATTCAAGGATAAAAATACAGAAGACCAGACGTACACCTTTCACAGTTTGTATTGAATACCTGGTAAACATTTAATTTGAGCCAAACAGAAAATCAGACAGTCGTCTACAAATTTCGTTCCTACCGGCAAAGAAGCGAACACTGTCAATCAATGTGTTTGCGATGATAATGATCTTAAAATTTAACTGGATTAATCGTATCTGTATTTCATCCTATGTTTAGACCGCCTCTCATATTGCGAATGTAAGCTTCATTCTGATTTGGTGGGGAATTGGTGGTCACTGGTAAATATCTCTTACAGAATACAGTGATGGAATTGAAGAGAGCTTTGATAGACGATCTCCTTTTCCACCTTGCCTCGGTGAAAGGACACAGTGTATTAAAGACAAACGTCTATTGTTATGTGGCCTATCGATATTTCTTTGTCTAATAAAAGATCCATGCTACATCATACAGCCTTCATTATATTTTGTAACACAATATTATAATATATACCTTAACACAAATAGATATGTTTTGTAATCGCTACAGAAAAATGTATTCCATACGGTTTATTTACGTTTATACAGGCATTCAATATACCAGAGAGATTTTTCAGATGATGACAATTTACTTCCTACTTTATTTTTTAGTTTTTTATGAGCTTTTTAGCTAATAGCTTTTTTCATCATTTTTTATTCATGTATGCATGGCTAGAGACCAATCTACTAAGGTGTACAACAACAAAAAATCAAAACGCATAAAAGAATTAATGCAACCATACTTTAAGTGGCTCAACGGAAGCACAACATCCCTAATGGCACAAGGAACGACAATCCCAGATATAACTGATGGTATTTAATATAGAATGTCGATGCAGTTCGGAAGATATATAAAACATAGTATGAGAAAAAAGTAAGTGGGATTTTTCTTTAAATATCTGACTAAAGACGATCTATTCGAATTGAGTAGAGCTTTTTATGGTCCCTTTTGTAGTAGAATTCTGGGTTTGAAATGAAGCATGTCGATGAATTACAGTCGCATTAACACAAAGAAGATACATTGTTGATAACCATTATTATCATTAATAATCGCCTTCCCTGAATAAACAATTCCTTTTACATTTAAGCAATAGATATCAAACCCCATCGGCTTCAGAGTTAATATTGGCTTAAGTTACAGTCTAAGAGGTGGAAAACGATTTTAAATCAGCAAAGTTTGGCATGGTAGCAAATTTGAAGTGGAGTGACTGTTTTGGATTGATATAAGTCTGCATGCCCTAATAATGAACTGAGGTTAAGTAAGTAAACCTCAGCGTATTGAGCAAGATAATGCAATATTTTCTTAGACTGTTATTCGGAAAACTTTTAAAATAGCATATCAGCATCAACTGAATTGAAATCATTACATTAATAAGACAAAGCATAAAACGTCGACATAAAGAGACTTTATTTAAAATCCCAAATCAATGGTCAAATATTTGGTGTAAGTCAAAAAGGCGTGACCAGTAACATCGATCAGTTGTGTCAAACACTGACGATTACCAAAGAAACCATCAATCCTGGGTTACTGCCTACGTCAAACTTACAATACCAGATAGTGTGGCAAATTCAAGATATATGTTTTACAAAATCTATCATTGTAGTTCAACAATGTAACATTGTTAACGATCGAGTATTTAACCCCTTTAAACCCACATCTTCCATATATTTTTGGTGTAAAAAATGACAAAACTATCCCTTTCTACTAGTTGTCCATTAGGACAAGCCGCTGACCTGGTCAAAGTTATGATAAAAGCATATAATTTGAATCTGCAAAACGGTTTTGCGTATACTATGCTTATGAATGCTATCACCATCAGAATGTCTACTTTTATTTATCTTCGTGACTTTAAGAATCTAGTCCATTTTTCTTTTAGGTACACATTCTTGTGATTTGTGTAAAAGTAAAACGTCAACTACTCAGTCGAAAACACTTAGCATATCAACACTTTTACGTTATGAAAAAACATTGACGATACGTATATTTAGATTAAATTTCCTTTATATTGACCCAATGCTAATAACCAATACTTATAAACTTCAACAACAATCTATAGTTTTAATTCATGGCAACCATAGACGTGTTCTTACCATGTAAAATATCTTGTTGAGAATCACTTTTGACGACAGGCTAATCATACCTCTAACTCTATGAGAACATGTACAGAATCTTGATAAAGCAGCAAGACTCATCGTGCATATATCTAATCATAGTGTTATCCTTCTCTGTAAAATATGGCACATTCGGTTATTCCAATGGATTAGCCCAGTTCGGTCCCCTTTCAACGGAACCAGTTGGTGACAGTGTTAGCCATTGCCATCTATCAGTAGAAAAACATCTGGGTTACAAACTGGATACCTTACAATTATGAAGGAAAGTGGGCCAAAGGTCCATCAATCAGGGTACCACGAGTACAAGTGGTTTATTGAGCCGATCACAATAATCGCTTGAGGGCAGCAGAGCTTATACACAGTTTGGTCACGACGGACTGGATCTGCGACTGAATTTATCTGGGTTCATCGCATTCAAACGTGGTCATAGGCGGTGATATAAAACATCCCAATATGATCTTGTTGAGAGAGATAATAAATAAACCATTGATATATTGGCTATTTACCCTATGATCAAAATGGGAATAAGACTAATCCTAAAGGCCTGTAGTTCATATGAAAAGTTTAACATAAGACCCAAAGGTTGAAACTTCATTTTGACTCGATATGTCAGCATTTACTTTGCCATCATCAGGAGATAGTCACAAATTAGCAGCGACACACATTTACACACGTAAATAAATAACAAAGAAAACATAAGGCAATATCAAAACATAAATTCCATAGATGCTGGAGGCTTACTTAATCGGTATGGACCAATAAATAGTATTATTTCTACTGACCAGACAAGTAGAAAGCTTTTAAGAATTGCGCTGTAGCTGATAACCCAAATCAAAAATGTTTTGCTTACTGTCATCAAAAATATTTATTGTTGCTCATTTGTCGATATCTTCTGATGGTGGACAAATTAATGCTGCAAATTTGAATCAAAATGAAGCTATCGTTTTTCAGGAATACACTAATTTCGTGTAAGCCTAATTCATGGCATGAAGTCTGAGATTATTTACTTCTTGTAAAATCGAAACTTCGATAACGCTCTGGCAACACGATTCAACAGAGAATGGCCTAATTGGTAGTGTTAGCAAATCTCAGGGCTGATAATAGCTCGCCCGTTGTATCTATTTCCATCAATATGGACACTATTGATCTGTGGTATTGTGAACATTTTCTTTTTCACAATAGTAATGCTTCATCAACTTGATGTTATCAAATCATATCCTTGTTTTCATATGCTCGTTTTTTTTTAATTGAACAAAGCTTGAGGTATACACTTTAATAGTAAAACCCTGTTGGATGCGCTTACAGATTGCACTGTTATATTTGTCAGTTACAATAAAACGAGTCTTTGAATGCATTGAAACATTGGACCAATATTTGGATACAAAAATGCTCTACTTATATTAGTTTGATAATGCCTGTCAGCTATTGTCGTGTAAGCTACGGTTAAAGTCCGATGTGACCATATATTCCTCGTGTTAATAAGCCATTTTTTTAGATAGACTGTTCCCAGCTGCGGCATAACCAGGGTCATCAACATTTAAAGACATAACACTGGTACGATACCATTATATGATCAGATATCACGATATACGTTAATAATTTAACTTCCCACCGGCGACATTCTCTAAGTCGTGGTCAGAAACTGTGATTTAGAGAGCCATAAAATGTAGGTCCAGACAATACCACCACATGTTACATGCTGTGGCCATCAAATATGTTCTACTAAAGTATGGTTAGAGCTGATTTGATTTGCCTGTACATATTTGTAGTTTTAGACTATATCATCACAAACTTTTTGAGTGGAAAGTTTAAAAAAAAAAAATTCACGAAGTATATGAACAGATCAAGTAGCAAAGCATAAAAACACTATTCAATCAGTCAATGTTAAATATATAAGATTAGTTCTCCCCAGTATAATTGATGTGGTTTTACAGGACACCAAAGAGGGGAAACAACTCTCAGAAGGAAAAAAAACCCTCACAGGATGATATAATTAACGCCACACTTGGAATAGTTTCAAAGCGTCCACAGAATTTACAAATTTCTCGAATTTAATAAATTCTTCCACGAGCTCCTTATTTTGAATGAGTGTTACACTACATGGATTTAATTATCTCCCTTGGAAAATAACTAAGCATACCGTACTAAATAACATGACGTAATGGTCTACATATAAACCTTGTTAATAGGCGTTGAAGAATTTTGTATATGAAATAGTCCTTCGTGAATAGAGAAAAATGCTGTTGTATTTTAAAGTGTGGTTAGCCCCAGTTTGCATGTTCTACGTACTTTTTTTTAAGATAACTCGAATAACACCATATTTAAACACCAGAAGCCATAACAAAAGGATCATCTAAATAAAGTATAGTCCTCAAGTTTACTGGTAGAGCTGACCCAGCTGTTCAATTGTATCTGGTCAATATATTTTATTCGCATTTTCATTTATTGCAGTCGGATATGCATTAAAATAGCGAACATAAAATCCCCATGAGCAACTCTTTGGTCTGAGGCCTAATGACAAGCGGTATATACTATCACAACATTAAGTTTAATTAAGCGGCTTTCAACCTGCAAAATTTTCTGAACTAGAAAGTTTTATCCCAAAGTACGGAAATTACTTTGGAGTTTGGGCAGTTGAGAAATAGAACACTGTATTAATTTCGATAACATTACATCGTGGAAAGCGGTGGTATTATTTTGTTATTGGAATATTGACTCAATGATATTTACAGATGGGCTTAAATAATGGACGTTGATAAAAATCTTGATTTTTTACTTTTCGTTATACAGAGAGCTCAGTATAATCTGCCTAATGGGAACGGGAAATAAGATTGGACTTTAGATCCGTTGAGTTTGGCCTCCGAAGATTCATGTAATGCATACAACTACTTGAAAATTTCCAGTTTCGGTTCCAATAAGGTCAATATTTTCGAGTGAACGTGTAAATTGAGACATACGTACACAGAATCTTGGCGTTGAAGATGTCTTGTTTTTAGATGAAGGCGATAAAAGCGGTTTGCAAATGCCTAATCATGTCGATCAAGAACACAACGTAAGATAAACATGAGTACTTTTAAACGAACCTCTCTATTGAAATACTATTAAACAAAAGTGTGATCTGATTCGACATTTATTTCTACAAAATGCTAAGAAATGAAAAGGGATATTGAATACTACAACGATTAAGAAACACACTAAATACAGCCAATGTAATTCACACTGTACGCTTTAAGCACATAAGGTTAACGATTGAGGATGGCAAGCGGGTAATTGAACCGATTTCAATAATCGCTTCGGGGCACTACATCTGATAGGATATATTACTTAGGTCGAGAGAAATAACAAAGCGTCTGCATTGGTATGTACAATCTGTATTAAAAAAGCTTCGATTTGCGATCAATAGAAATGTTGGCTGGTGTAAATAATTCTACTAAATGGGCACACTTATAATTTAAAACGCTGGCGAGGAAATATCTGACAAATTAGCATCTTTACGACCAAGCTTTTCCTGGTTAGTCTATGCAAAAATATGAAAACAACTTTTAGAGATGAATTCCAGCTTTTAACTCTTTCAGACCCGATACCTCTATGTCACTCCGGACACCAAAGCCATTAAATCAAATACTGGCTTCACTTAATAACTACAGTTCTTGTCCAGGATATTTACGTATGTGGCAATATTGGACTCTGCTAGAGTTGGATCACACCGAATCGCGAAAACCAGCGCCATTATCTCTCTTGGAGCAATATTGATGAACAAACATTCACAAATGGGTTTAAATTATGGAGGTTACCTCTGTAAATAGAAATCTGGATTTTTTTTATTTAGCTTTCATTCGACAGAATGCTCAATATAAACAGCACCATGGGAAACGGATACAAGCTTGGTCCAGAGTTATACGTTATAGGTTTTTCGATTTATTATTCCTTTCGCTTAGAAGGTTCGCATGCATATTAACTAGTCGTTGCCATGTACACATATACTCTCCCAAAAAAGAAACGCAACATCACAAACAAAATTTAAAACATGAATTCTTTCAAAAATTTGCGTGATTGAGACATGACAACATGACCATGTTATAATGTAAATGTCCGATAATTGAA
>JAVFBW010176506.1:0-10882 GCA_034783835.1 Mopalia ciliata
TAGGCCAGGTGTCGGTTATATCTTGTGATTGGACTTGGTATTCGGCCATGTGGCAGTATATCTTGTGATTTGACTAATTATTAGGCCAGGTGTCGGTATATCGTGTGATTGGACTGGGTATTCAGCCAGGTGTCAGTATATCTTGTGATTGGACTGGTTATTAGGCCAGGTGTCGGTATATCTTGTGATTGGACTGGGTATTCGGCCACGTGTCAGTATAGCTTTTGATTGGACTGGGTATTCGACCAGGTGTCAGTATATCTTATGATTGGACTGGTTATTAGGCCAGGTGTCACTATATCATGTGATTGGAATGGTTATTAGACCAGATGTGGGTACATTGACTTGGGCCTAAGGGATTTAACGACACACACAAAGTTTATAAGGAACACATTAGCAGCAAATGAATACTATGTAGCATCGATCATAATTGCTTTTTTCACTTGGCATATTTCAGTAAAAACCGACAGAAGAATGAACTTAAACACGCTCAGAGGACTTTGAATACTTTAGATCATGTCGATGGTATTCCTTCAACTCTTCCTAAAGTCGGCAGCAACGGTCTCTGGATACCAAGTCAGTCCATGTTAACCGCCACTCCATCCACAGCCTACGCCCAAGCCAAACCAAAGGGCAAACAGCATCGGGAGCTTGTGTATAGAGCCTCATCAGAACCTAAACTCGTCGATGGTAATTATACACGATCACGTTTTATCCTTACTTTCTTACATATTATAAATTCGATCAATACTGAATAGGTTGTATGTTATAAGTTTTGTGTCAGTTCTATTTTATTTCCATGAAATATAACAGACATAACTACTTATTGTTAAAGCTCTATAAATATAACAGGTGTGAAATGAAGGGTATTTCGCAAATTATTTTTTCAATTCCTTGAAACCATGTACAAATTATACAATGACTTGCCTTTATATAGGAGAAAATTGAAAAACAGTTATGGACCAAAATCCGCCTAGTCTAATAATCAATAATAAGTTAACACGTATACTTGAATTTAAGTGTGGTGATTTTGGTGCAGAAATCCGATGACAGAAAGGAGTCCTTACATCCGGACGGACTATCCCATAATTTACTCCCGCTTTTACTACTTTTGGGCTCTATCTGCCTTTTTAAGACAGGACAAAATATATCAACGACACGTGCCCATGGCAATCTTTCTAAACTGCTTACATGGCTATATCTCATAGCGAGGATTGTCAGATTTATGTCACGTGTTTTCAGCTCTGGGCGTCTTTAACTTAATTATATAGCTTTGTCATACGAACAGAATGAAAACCACATCTGACCGCCACATAGTTTCGTTATGGGATATAGACGCAATCATTTAGCACGAGCGTAATACATGTTGGGTTGTATATTTCGTAGCATATCCGTTTTACAACATCATCATTGTCAAACATATTTCTCTATACACTGTCTCTTTATTTGGATAAGGAAGATAGGATTCAACAAAAACACAATTCAAAGGAGGACTTATCTTTTATTAGAAAAATATCGCCTAATAATATGATCATTGTCCAAGATATTTTCTACACATTCCCTACTTGACATATGATATTCCTCTCTTTTATTTGCTATACTTGGCCCGGATCTTCGGTTTTTGTATTTGAAATTCCTGATGTGAACGTGTTGGTTTACACAATGAGAATAAAGCTTGTATTTCAATTCGGGTATTGAAAATCTGTTCTTTGAAATGCTAAAGATTATTTTCTTTGATTAAATTTGGAGCTCATGAATTGTTATGCTGCACTTAAATTAGGTGGGTAGCATTTGGCTAAGCGTGATTATAAACTCAGCGTATTTTGCTCGACACTTCAGTCACGAGCATGCACTGAGATTAGTTTATTCTGAGGCAGGCCAACATCCGGGTCAATCATATAGCTATAACTCATTCACGATCATGATCTTCATTTACATCGTGAGTCTCTGCATATTTACCAGCGTATATCATATATCATAATATACGATTATTGAGTAATATATACATTAATGTACATGTATCTATTGAAATATGAAAACATATGCAAATCACATTCCAACAAATTTAAAACAACATGATATAAGGAAATTATAAACAGAATAGACTAACAAATCGAATAATTTAATCTCATTTGTGTCTTTAGTTCACTGATATTGTTTTCAAAGTTATATTGAATTTTTGACATTAACACACGGCGTAAATCTGTTGAGATGTTTTAGCAGTAAACACACATACGAATACCTCTAACTCTTGTTATAAAATCACTTGTACGCGTTTTAATTTATATTGTTTGATGTGTCTTCCCACCATATTAAGCAAAACTTGATAATTTTTACACTTTCAGTGTGAAACCAAGGTATTATTTACGCAGCAGGCTAATACGAGTCGTATAGCACTTCACTGAGTCATTCTGGGTACTTGACAACTCTCTCCTAGCGCCAACCTTTAAGAAATTGTGTTTGCCCAACTCTTCGTCCGTGACAGATACACGGCCTTTGTATATGGTGACCATTTCATTTGATCATGTTTTCTTTCAATATATACTTAGATTTCATTTAGTTTCGGTTTGATGTCAGTTATGTTTCAGTCACGAAATACAAAGGACCTCTATGTCCCAGTCACGCACGCCATATCCCCGATTTGATAAACCCTTAAAAATGTCAGATGATACCACACGACTTCTGAAGATATAAATCCACAATTATATAAACAGTTTTCTTCATATATATGCCTGCCCGCGAGAAATTGTTTTTTCGAAAAAAACACCTTTTTGTTGTCCGATGTGCCCATCTCTTGTGTTCAAAAAGGTAACATTGTCACTTCCAGACTGAAATACATTGGCCTGTAAACTATAACTGTGTCAAAAGGAATGTAATGTTTCTCTGCGAAACATAGAATTAGGTGCACGATTAGCTTTTCTCATACTTTCTCGCGTTACTTGCCTGTATAGGCAGTCAACCAACGTGTTATTTTTAACGTCACGTGATGTTTTGCCTAGAAAAAAGGATAATAAAGCCAGTAGTACACCTTAATGGACATGTAGCCCATTTTGATGATTGTGATTCTCTGTCGATCTGATTTACTTTTCTTTCTATTGGTTAGATGTTCCGTGTCCTTACTTTGTGCTAAGTGTTGACTTAAATTCGGGATCTAAGTGGTTTGTTCTTCTAACCATAGCTTTATCAAAATGCTATGCTCATATCTTCTCCATGCGGCGTGTCTGGTTCAAACAACCTGGTTAATACCACCTCTGGACTCGCAAAGAGAGCTTAACCATTTTTAGTTTGAAAATCGGGGTTTGAGTTGCGGTAGTTACGTTGGAGGGAGAGGGCGATGATTGCTATAATAGAGTTGTATTTTGTATAGACAAACACGTTTTGCGCTTCATTTTGGGTAGAGAAATCATGCCGGATTAACCGTTTTCATCTAAATAATTCTCCCCTCCGACGGGTGAATCACCCACAGAGTGTGACCGGACACTTATGATTCTAACATTCCAATGAAAATCCGCCTTCTTTATAAATCTCCAGAAATCGCCTGTAATGGCCCTCGCCATAAACAAAAACTAGACGCAGCCTTTGATTTAGTTGAAATTGAACCCAATTAGTATGTCAGCTATAACATTACACCTCTTTAACGTGTGACGTTTATTGTTTTCGCGGATCAGTGAAGTAATTTGAGCTACAGTGAAATTCAACGAACAGGGACACTTATGGCAATTCCACACTGAATGTGGCATGTGAAAACATGAAATAGATAGCTCAGTATCACGCAATGCTTATCCACAATATTGTAACTCGGATGACTTATTTTGATCTCAATACTTTGGGGCGGTTTTTCGAATAATTACAAGAGTAATGTAAAATGCGGCATGAAACATAATAATATGGTTAATAGATTATACATAATATTAGTTGATATAACAGCTAATTTATAAAGAAATACATAAACAAAAGTAAGATTCTGATTGATACCCACACCATCAGTTACAATAAAATGATGAAAGCCATGTAGCTGATTTAATAAACCCCAATAAGCACGGCCTGATACTGAGAAGTGTAATACAATATGAAATAGTAATACAGCTATCAAAACAGGTTAAATTATTCATTGGCTTTAAGGACCTTTTTAAGAGACCATTGTCTTTCTGAGTCTTTTGTCTCCATATTTGCCAATATTACTTCAAACATATCAATAGCTTTATTATTGCTAAGGTTATCTGGTAGACTTAAACTGCCATGAACATGTTGAAATTCAGAATTAATACTGATATGGTTAGAAATCTCTCTACCACATTTCGTATGTTCTTTTATTCTATAGTTATTCAAATTTCTGTCAGTCTTGCCAATGTTAACTCACCCAGTTAAACCTGTAACGACAGGGTCGTGCTGAATGATTGTTCACCTCTGCTGGCCGTGTAGTCAAACTATAAAAAGCCGCGCTAACAAGGATATAAACAGGTGTTGACCAAGAGATTTTTTCGCCCTGTATACAACGTTCATCCGTTAGCCTTTCTTATTTCAATTTTTGTTTTAATTCTGCTGCGCCAAAACGCAGTTTTGTATAGTCCAAAGTGGAACATACACTCGTTCAAACGACAGATCTAACAAAATCAAGATAGGTAACACGAGGGTTTCACCCTATACAATAACATTCAATACTCATTCCGATTACATCAAAGGTTATGCAAAATAAACCTTTACAGTATGACAAATTTTGAGTCAATATTTGTCTGCATTTCCCTTCGATATTGTTGATTTCACGTAAAAGTCAAACTGGGCTATTGTACCTGTTTGCTTTGACGTCTCAACAAACATCATGGTATTTGCGACTTTAAAATGCTGATATTTTGGGAAGAAAGGTGCAGGTTGTCGCAGGACCTTTTAACATTTGTCGACTTTGTACCTCTGGGTCGAGACGTTTGTGGGGCTCACAGAGCTAAAGTTCACATTCTCGCTAGACTAGACCATTGCTACAGAAGCGTTGGCATTTTATGTTTGATTTTACCGTATTCGATTTTTGTCAAAATGTCAGCCAGAAACAGTGCTAAAGAAGAGCAATGGAACGGTTTATTTCAAACTATGACTGCTTGATTGGTGTTTAACGTCGTGCTCGAGAAATTTCCATAGTATGCCGGCGGTGAATTCCCGCTGTAAAAACAAACCCACTCTATAAATGTATAAACACGATTATAAATGTTGACCATGATATGTTGTTGTCGTCCTGTGAGTCCTTGCGGTTTCAAATTGTTTTTATGTTAGTAGAAGGATGTATTGGAACAACTTATTTTCGTTATAATGTTTGTACTAACAGTAACATGGTGCATGTCCATCGGTCGGTTTCTTTTATTTTCTTGATGGGAAGATTCTATTGGCGACATTTTTGCGAATTAAAACATTCCCTCTAAATCCTGTTTTTGTCTCACAGTATCAAAGAAAGCCTCTCACAGAATGATAAATCTGAACTACATGTTTTATAAGGATTCTCGTAAGCGACATTGTGCCTTGTATTGACAATAAGAGCTTATCTATGTGGGATAAGAAATAGCGAAAAATAGCTGATCATTAATTAACGTGTTGACAGTTTTAAAAGCTGTGGGATATATCTTCCTTGTTTTGTGTTTTCCAGATTTTGTTATGGCAGATAAGCCGAAACCTAGTTATAGAGCTTTTTTGAAAGTTCAACCAAAGTATGCAAATTAAGTCCAATCAGTTTTATCCAGCTTAGTGATATTAGCGCAGCAATATGAAAATCACAGAAATTGTCTTTTACATATATTCAGCATCACACCAGTACTATGTTGTAGGAATATGATTATAAACTCCTGTAAACTGTTACGTTTACATAACTTGGTCCTTCATTTGAATAATATAGCTGTATAGGGCACCTAGTCCTGAACTACACCCAGAATTGATTTACCTGCACTGCATATTATAACCGTAGTTGTGCCAGATCGTCTCATGCAGTCGTTCCAGTGTAGGAATAAGAAGCTGGCATTGATTTCTGGTATTAGGGTCTTTCACTTAATATTTACATAGGTTACCTCAGCCAGCATTGAAACAATCCTATGTCAATATTGACTGTTTCCGATGTCCAACCTTGCGTCATTCGGTATTGACGCTGATCGTTCTTTTATCCCATCTTTGACATTCACACTAAACATATGTATACACGCATGTTCTATGATAACTAGTTTCTAGGAGAAAGGGGGCAATCAACCACATACATTTACCTTCCAAAAAACTCAAATACAAGAGTATATATCTTTTAATGTTACGTATTTATAAAGTCGTGGATTGTATTTTAACACCCTCTGTCTGTTTGCGAGGTTTCCATTTCAAACTAAATGTCTTCGATTCACTCAGGCAGATTATTAGATACCGGACACCCGCTTTTGCTATACAGGACTGCTATTATGCAAAACAAAAAAAATCACATATACCTTAGGGCACCCCAGTTCAACGAGGATAACTTTATGAAAAAAAAAAGGAATATACTTTTCTGTTAATATCAGTTAAGAAAACTTGAATAAATCAACTTATTTGTTTATTTTTTCAAGTGCCAGTGGGAGATTATAAGGGTAACTTACGGATCTACCACAGTCAGCAATTAACCCCACTACAAGAAGGTTATGAGCCAGGCAGGTATGACCGCTACTTGGGTGTTCGGCCTAACTCACTGTCCCTCATGGAGGACGATAGAAGTAAGTTCACAAATCCCATTTCAACTGTTTAGGTCTTATAAGAGACCGAGATTCGATATTCGATACAAGAAACAACTCTTTCGATTTCACTGGGCCTACAATACAGACAAACTGGGCGACAACGCGAGTCTGAACTCACGGGTTGATCAGGTTTACCGTCTTCCTGATCTCAATCTAATTTAGTTTTTAGTTTACCGGTCTTCCTGGTCTCAATCTAATTTAGTTTTTAATTTAATCCTATTCTATCTCATTTCTACAATTATTTTTTGCAATTCATCTTAACATATTGTGCCTTTGGATGAACAGTTTACCCAGTCAACATAAAGAGTTACCGACCAGGAACAATGCTGGTGTAGTTGTTTTGGGTTTGTTTGTTTTTTTTAATTAATCCTGCTTAACTTTTCATGTTTTTCTATGTCATTGCGATAACTTAAAATTAATATTCCATTTGTCTCCCCAGTGTATCATTCACAAGCTATGTTGTTGGAAAACGGGTACCAGATGAACCATGGATATGTCCAAGACGAGGTGGAACCGCGAAGATCCAGGGTGCGGAGATCGGCCAGTGATGTGACGGCTTCGGTCAGTCAGAGGATGAAACAACGGGCGCGAGAAGCGATGCCAAGGGGTGGACCTTATGGAGAAAGGAAGTTTACAGCAGTTGTAGAAGTACATCAACATAGAGCTTTACCGGTCAGAAGTCACTGGGGTCAGAACAGAGGACCAAACAAGGAACGAACTGTACAGGCTACTAAATCAAACGTTTTGGCGGATTACGTGTCCGATCACTCCCTAACTCGACATGCTCAGTTACCGTCCAGTTTATACCCTAACCAGACTGCCACATGGGACTCAACGGGCATGTACCGAAGGACGGACAGCATGCCAAAGACTACCATTTACAGCCCAGAAGAAAACGAATCATATCAATCCCATACGGTGCCAAGATACACAGACACTCAGGAAGAAAACTTTAAACTAGAACTAAAAACCACATATGCCTCACAAACAAGTGCTACGCCAAATGAGGTTGATATTCAAGTTGGACAAAAAATAAATGACGTAGTGGCGTCAACGTCTGTTAACCATACAGTACTCTCTAACCATCCTGAAATAGATGAAGACGGGGGATATTTCACATCTTCAGGTAGAACAGATATCACTCTTCACCAAGAACCTGGTTTCCATATAGAGAAACCAATAAGGGATGTTGACCTGACCAGCGAAGCGACAGATTTAGCTAGCACAGGTAAGCAATGACATTTTAACTGATCTCAAACCTGGTTTGAATCCCCCCAAAATGAATGTTTTGCTTCAGACTGGAAGTGAATTCGGGGAAATAAATGTAAATTAGTTTCCCGATTAATCTTAAATAAAATGTGCGGGAGAAAACAAAACAAGCGACCTTCAAAGTCTAGGTTGATTTTAAATGTCATGGTGACAAGTACTGAAGGTGTTGTGTCGTCATGGTAATAAAGATTTAATTAAGCTAAGATCGATTTGTAGAGCATTAACCTGATTGTATCCAAATGTCACCATTCTGCATTGGCCAACCAACGGAGTCACAAATCAATTAAAGGGGAATAACTCCCATAATAATAGCACATGCGTTTAAAACAGGCTATCGGGAAAGTAATGAGTCAGGGAAATGTTTGGGCTTCTTTTCTAGTTTGACGCCATCAGGATAGTTTCTAGAATGTTTTTCCATGTTCCTTTCCTAAATTCATCAAACAATTAACATGATTCTCGACAGTCTATCAGCTATGTAAATAATTGCATTAATTTTGGCGCCCATGTGTTTTCCGGACCAAATTTATTCTTGACACTCCTCTGGCCATATCGGCTCTTCGCCGATGTCCCACCTTAAACTGATCTGACTCTCACTGATATGAGCGCAATAACAGCCCAGGGACACAATTTCTTTCATTGCCCACTGCATATGTATTGCTTAATGGAAACCTTTTTAGGGCTGCTGTACCATTAATTCTCATAATTTACATGTGTTTCAGGTAATCACGTGACTGCAGAAGCGTTTGAGTTCCTTGAAGGTTACCTATCAGAAGAGGAAATTAATGGCTAGTCAGCAAGTGAGTTAAACCATACCATATTCACGATTGTCCAAATACGATGCAAAGATGCCACATGATGGCACATGAACCTAAAACACTCCACACATTATATCTAAAGCTGCTGTGCTTGACTTGAATTTGAAAGTACAACCACTCCGTACTAAAATTTCATCATATAATACATTTAACTAGGTTTGGCTGTGCAAAGTTTAAATAAAACATATATTATATAGTGATCTTTTAACTTGATAATATATTTCGAAACAATTATCGATTTTGTTTTTATATATCGGTATTACTTTTTAATTCATTACAGATTTTAAGGTCTCGTGTATAACAAGAAGCTAACGAATGGTCGTTAACGAGTCTTCCGTGAGAGCCTTTTGAGTGCAGATCAGGGATAACAAAGGTCGCTCTGAACCAAATTGCTGCTGTTTTAGTCAATTTATGTCCGTGCCATTTATGAGTGAACAAATTGTAATAAGCCTAAATGTTAGCCCATGTCGTCTTGAAATAGGATGATCGATTGGTAAACTAGTGTCAATCGAGGCAAGGTATTTGTCACAGCAAGAAAGCGTTTCCTGTTTTAAAACAATTCTAAGATCAAGAGCCATGAATCAGCCGGACATGCAACAACTGAATAAAGTTCGTTCATGGTGTCAGAGTGATTTCGTTTTCTTGTAATGTGGATTTGGTGACCTGGTTATCACAGAATGATGTTTTTAAGTGAAAATGATTAACAGGTGGAAATGGTTACCGATTGTGAGATGGTAACAATTCTTGGTCTTACCAATGAAAAGAGATCTTAAGAAAGTCATTATCAGGTATAATGGACATTCAGGTATACGTGCCATTCACCGTGGTATCAAACATAGCTATACCATCCTGTTAATCATGTAGCGGTAGACCTCATATTTATTATCGAGGTATGCATAGCAGAGATGTGGTTCTTGGCTCTAGTACAGTTTTGAGTGGATAAAACTGACAGTATATATATCGTATTAATAAACATGTATTAACGGAAGTAATCAGTATTACATAACGATTATTTCATATGTATCCTTATACCATTATGAACGGCTGTATACTGGGATTGTCATATCAATTCTGATAACTACGTAACATGCATATTGACGTTCAAACACAAGACGAAATGCCTAGGATATGAATTGTGCCAAAAAAAGCCACGAAAGGAATATCACTGCCCGGAATTAGAGCTTACGGGTAATTAAAGTGAACAGATGGTGCAAAAAGACTTCCGGTGTTGAATACTGCATTTTGGCCGTAGTCATTTCAGCTTATAAAAGCCTGTGGTTTATAAGAAAGACGCAGAACGCAATTCACACACACACTGTGATCAAATCTCTATTTATACCTTCTATTTTATACATGTAAATTTATACTTGTAGCATATATCAAAAAACAAAATGTGTATTTTATTGAAATAAATTCATGTCCATGTGAAGATTTTTTGTATCATAACTTTTATGAAACTCATGCAAGTGATGCAACCGATCGTAACAATCTTACTCATACGGACAGTAAACTTGAAATTGTTCTTGTACGATATTTAAATGAAGATTGCGATAATTATTCTAGAAGATTTCTCGAATAAATTCCACGCCAAAACGAGATTCGATCGCCACTACTGCTTTACTCGTCCTCAGAGCTTCCGGGACCTTATTGGCGTCTGGTACGTTTATATGGTATTAAACTTACTTCAATTGGCTATCTGGCGTTCATCAAGTCCTTTTAAACCTCCTTTCCTTGGACTCAATTTCCGTATCAGGTTTCTGTGCTAAACACTTCGCACACCGTTAAAACAAAACTACAGAACGAATTATGCGATTTACTCGCTTTAAATTGCCAGGCTGTGAAGTCAACGTATTTAGCAATTATTTTCTACCTTCAGTAATGTATTTTCCGGTAAATTCCACAGAGATTGAGAGTGTTTTTGTCAGCAAAACTTTACCAGTTGGACCAGAAGTCTATCAAGTAGAAGTATGAAACCAGCCATTACCCAGTCTCAGCAGCATTGTGACCAACCCAGCGCTGATTGATGATAAAGCGCCCCCTAGCGGGACATAGAGAAATATCTAAGGACATGAA
>JAVFBW010176517.1:0-10881 GCA_034783835.1 Mopalia ciliata
CCCCCCCTCTCTTCATTACAATTTGAATTCTACATACATGTTCAAGACAAAGGCAATGAGAAAAACATTGAGGGAGCTTGTATCCGCTCCGCCCCTCTTCATTACCATGTGAATTCTACATGTACTTGAGATTGACAATGTGTCCTGTAACAAGAACAATGAAGGAAGATCAGGAGATCAACCCTGTAACCTCAGAAATTGTAGATATCTGTAACATATTCAGCAAGCAAAGTATATCATATAAGCTGCAACTAGTTCAAGAACTCTCAACCAAATTCTGCAGAACTAAAAAGGCATATTTTCTAATACAAATAAAGTAATATCAAGAGGTAATTGTAATATATGTACAAAACTTGGTGAATACAATCATAAATCTCACTTGCTTGTATGAATATGTTAAGTTAAATTTCACCGTAGAACTGCATCCCAATCAATATCAGCTTCACTCCATATTGACCAACCATGTACTGGTTAAATGTATACACAAACTGAATCCAGTCAACATCCAGAAAGATATATTGTCATAATCCCTTGACATTTATCCAAAGATGTTAGAATGGCGATGGGTAGTTATGGGATATAAAGACGTACTCAGTTAAAATGACTCATCCAATAATTGCCTACGTCATAATAAACAACTTCTGTACAAAAATCCACAAACTCTCTTTTCCAGTATGACAACAACTTAAGAAACAAGAAGCCACAAAAGTCAACAAAGATACATCAAGCTTCCCCGATATCAACCAATCAAAACCCAGACACCTGACCACAATAGGATAGGCTGTTATAAGCAATTCCATAAAAAGTCTATGTCAGATCTAAGGTTAGCACACTCCAATACTATCCTTCAAACTTTTTGGGGTTTGTTTTTTCTGCTTTATTTTTTTTTCCATTCATGATTCATAACATGGAGACAATGAGTATAAATATAGAGCCTCAGTCTGAGTGTACATTCCCAACGTGTTAACAAGGAAGTCAATGTGTTTCACACTAGTTCATACAGCTGAATGTTAGCAATGATCCGAGAAACAGACTGAATTTATATTTAGTCACAAACGTAGAGGACGAGAATCTCTCCACCAGGGACCCAACCCCAGACCCATGGGAAGCTTACTCAGGATAACAGGTCAGTAATTACTTGTTAAACAAATTAACAAAGTGAACTTTAAAAAAACTGATAAACAGTTTTGATGCACAGCATTTAAATTTTCTCCTTGATGAAAAGTTTGATAACAGAAATTGTAGCTTAAGTATTAAATTTCTAAAAAAGTTGCATCAAATGCAATTAGACTTCTCTTCATTTTTCAGAAAAAAACACCCCTTATGCATTAAGATTATAGGCTTGTATTGTGGTAAAGTTTAAAAAGTTGTCAACAAATTTATATAGATGTTTTTGCTGTGCTTCATTTATATTATCCATGTCATGTGAGACCTGGCATGAGGTATGTCACACAGGCTAGGGAAACCAATTTCATTTGATTTACACAATTTGAATAGTCAAATTAGCATTTGCATTCATTTTTGATTGACAAAATGTATTAACACATAAATTAAACACAATTCTACAAAAAGTTGTCAACAGCTTGATTATATTCACAGGAAAGATAAATAGGAGGTTTTTATTTGCTTACAGGATTTTGAATTCCCACAACCACTGAATACTCTCAAAGATTCAAACAAATGTGTTCCTTTAAATCTCAAGAGGTTCAATAACCTTTAAAAACCAATGGTTTCTTCTAAAAGAGAACCATCTAACTAATTAATTTAATTGGTACACTTATGGTTTCTACTAAAATAGAACTATGCAACAACATTCGTGTTTGGTCATACGCAAGTGGGTTAAACAAACAATCCGCAAAAAAACATAGAAATTCAAAGTATTATATCCAACTCCATGTTAAAGAGTCCGCTTATATGCATGTCAATCAAAGGAATAAATGGGATATAAGAAAAGCATCATTGTAGTTTTTACAATCCGAGCAAACAATAATCACATAAGAAAACATGTTTCTTCTAGGTTGCATGTTGCTTCAATTAAATAATAAAAAGTTCGGAATTTCATAATCACAAGTTTCTCGGCTTTATAAGAAAAAAGAAAATGTTTTATCTGATTTTAATCGGAATGGTAACTCATTGTTTATATATTTTTTTATTTTTGCCAAGAAATCCAGTTTACAATGTTTATAAATTGATAAGTCAACACAATGCAGACTAAAGGGAGATAAGCTATTTCCCATAAGGTCAGCATGGTTAATGGAATAAATCGGTTTATTGCATAAAAACACATGGCATTTTGGTTATGCAATAAAGCGGGTTCAACTGTAGTTCATTTAATTGACAAAATTATGGTTTCTACTAAACTAGAACCATCCAACTAGTTAATTTAACGGACAAAGTTATGGTTTCTTCTAAACTAGAACCATCCAACTAGTTAATTTAATGGATAAACGTGGGGTTTCTTCCAGGCTAGTATTCTAAATCTCAACACGCTGAAGGAAGGAAGTCATTACATTGGTTTTATGGAGCTCTTCTTGTGTCACAGTTTATAGTAAACATAAATGAATAGTTAATACAAAAAATACAATTTCAATAAGGAAAGAAGAACAAATGAATAAAGAATAATTACCTGTCTAGTGTGGGAACTGGATAGTGAACGAATTGACAGCTTGTTGAAGTTAACAGGTAGAGTGTTAAATAGAGGCTTCAGGGGAACCTTCTTCTGGGCTTCTTCAGGGACACTCTCAGCATCCCTGCAATGCTTCTCAGTCTCCTTGTTGGAACAGGATAATGGGGGCCGGTTTTTCGTAATGGTTTCAAATGGAACATGACTTAGTGATAAGGACTGTTGTTTTTTAGGAAATGATTTTTTGGTGACAGAATCTTGAGATTTGTCAGAATGACCAGATTCAGAAAGAGAAGTCGACCGACGTACAGGACTGGATTTTGCTTGTCTATTAGACGAATGTTTATCTCCATTACATTCAGAGTTTTCCTGAGATTTCTGTGAACTGGAATGTTTTCTCCTTAGCATTATGTCTCTGTACTCCTGAAGTTTGGACTTTAAAGCAGCAAATGTATCCGACTTAGAATTCCTCTCAGGTGTGGTCTTACCGGGTTCGGGATGCATCACCATGCCAACAGATGGACATTTAAGAATAGGCCTCGGTACCATTTCTTTATTTTTATTAGAAGTGTTCTTAGTTGTTTCAGATACTGATCTTGAACGTACTCTATCAGAGACAGTTCCTATACTACTGTGTGATGATGGTGGTGAGAGAGAGCGCCGGACCCGCAATGAGCCACTACGAGATAACTGAGAAGCTGATGTACTCGATGAAGAACTGTTTACACTAGTTGAGCTATCTCGTGAGCGCCTCCTTTCCCTATTTGACCAGGTTTTTGTCAAAGAATTGGAGGATTTCACGTTAAAGTTCTTATTTTCAATAGGAATGGATTTCAGAAGTGAAGTTAACTTCTCAGAGACTGTTGAAGGAGACTCTGCCTCAGCATTTGTTTGAGAAGCTAGCGTTTCTGCTGAACAGTATCGCCTTTCAGACGCCACAGTTCCAGTACCATTGGTTGACTCCAACACATGCAAATCCTTACTTAATGTGCTATCACCTTTCTTCCTAATTGACGACAAATCCACAGAGATAGATCGTCTATGAGCAAGATATCGTTTCCCAGTACATTTCTTTGAGCTCGTTTCCATGGAGACAGGAGGAACTATTGGAATGTCAATTAAAACAGCAGAGGCTGGAGGAGGTGGGATAATCAGGGATTCAATTTCCTCATCTAAAGAGAAGTCAAACTTGACCGGAATGTTTGAATGCTGGAAGGCATCCTCCTGCAGCAATCTAGCTTTCTGTTTTTTTGTTAAATTAATTTTCTGATCTGCTGGACTATTGTGATTTGATGATGGTGGAGGGGGTACTGTCAGCCTGGCAATTAGAGCCTCTATGTCAGATCCACCATGGAAGAGTTCAGAGAGAGGCTTGGATGCTTCAGTAAAAATTTTGTGTTGAGATTGCGTAATATTAGACTGCTCGGATAAACCTTCCACCAGCCCATTGGTTAATTCAATATTCTCTGAGGAAATAGTCTCATTACCCGAATCGCTCTCTTCTTCCTGTACGCCAGAGTCACTCAACCTGTGACCAACTTTATTGTCCTCTACAATGATAAACAATTGTTTTAAATTTATTTAAATTTGATCAAATTAAATAAATTTATAATAATAATAATATTCTTTATTTCAGCTCGATAGCCACATAAGCAATAAAGCCTCTTTTCATGAGGGTTAAGGGGTTAATATACATATAACTAATACTTCAGAAAGGGTATGAGCATCAATTAACAAAAGTTGGAATTGATTTAGCTGATGTCCAGGCCTATGGTAAAAGAAAACAGCAAACTATGCCAGGAAACACAACAAACACACCTGGTGCATTAAAGCAAAGTGTGTAAGTAACAGTTCCGTACACCACAGACAAACCCAATTATGTATAGCTAAAGGAACACTGTCAGGAAATACACTGACTGAACATACCATTACAGCCCATTCATACAGTACTGTACATTATATTCCTGAAACCCCAATTATTTCCCCTCAAGAAACCTCCAGTAATCCCCCTCAAGAAACCACCATTAATCCCCATCCTGAAACCGTCTTTAATCCCCCTCCACAATCACCCATTAATCCACTCCTGAAACCTCCATTAATCCCCCTCCAAAAAACACCTATTAATGCCCTCAAGAAACCACCATTAATCCCCCTCCTGAAACCTCTATTAATCCCCCTCAACAAACACCCATTAATCCTCCTCAAAAAACACCCATTACTCCTCCTCCTGAAACCCTAATTAATCCCCATCCTGAAACCCTTAATAATCCCCGTCCTGAAACCCTCATTAATCCCCCTCCTGAAACCGCCATTAATCCCCCTCCTGAAACACTCATTAATCCTTCCCGTGAAACCCTCATTAATCCCCATCCTGAAACCCCAATTAATCCCCTGCCAGATAATTGCCAGACTTCCATAGCTTGAAACCCCCATAAACCCCAACCAGATAATTGCCAGACTTCCATAGCTTGAAACCCCCATAAACCCCCACCAGATACTTGTCAGACTTCCATAGCTTGAAACCCCCATTAACATCCACCAGATAATTGCCAGACTTCCATAGATTGAACCCCCATTAACCCCCTGCCAGATACTTGTCAGACTTCCATAGCTTGAAATCCCCATTAGCCCCCTGTCAGATAATTGCCAGACTTCCATATCTTGAAACCCCCATTAAACCCCCTCATGAAACCGCCATTAACCCCCCTCCACTAACACCCATTAATCCCCCTCCTGAAACACCCATTAATCCTCCCCCTGAAACCCTCGTTAATCCCCATCCTGAAACCCCAATTAATCCACTGCCAGATAATTGCCAGACTTCCATGGCTTGAAACCCCCATTAACCCCCACCAGGTTCTTGCCAGACTTCCATAGCTTGAAACCCTTATTCACCCCCTGCCAGGTTCTTGTCAGACTTCCATGGCTGATTAAATGTAAAAACATGAATTGTTTTCCATTTTCCATGATTCTAGAAATACTTGTTTGCATGTCTCTTATATGAAAGACAACTGGTTTTCGACCTTAACTTATTATTTTTATTGCATATTTTATAAGGCAACCATCTGAATTGCACTTGCGATCGAACAAGCATAGCCATTAACTAGTTATTTACAAAGCGGAACTGATTTCATTGTTCAGAAACATGGCAGTATTAGTCATGGCTGTCCCCTATTGACTGCACTGGTAGATGCTTTCATATAAAGCTGAAAGTGAGGGTTCAATCCCCCAGCAAAACAACAACAACAAACAACTGATATCAACCTGGTACTAAAAGGCGGACTTTTTAAAACTGCATGTCAGCTGAAAACATGCGAAACGTATGGGTCTCTCAAAGATCAAACTATTTTGATATGTATGCAACAGATTAACTTGTGTATACATGTGTTGTATACATGCCTTCCAATGCATCCATAGAGAAACGGACACACTGGTGACCAACTGTGTTTAAGAACAAATACATTAGTCAAGCCTGTTAAATTAACTAATTGATCCCTATGCTTAACCAAATGCAAGTGCAATAAAGATGTTTGTCTTTGTTAGGCAATAAAAATAATAAGTTTGAGTCAAAAAACAGTTGTCCTTCCCTTTAAAGTGATCCACTCGACAATCAGTAACATAGTTCATCCATAGCTAATAGCTAGGTGTCAAGGGCTGAACTAACCTAGCCTGCAGAGGTCCTCAAATTGTTGGTCTATCTCTTCTCTTGTTAGGGGAGTTCCGGCACCAGTGGAAGAGCACCCAGCTGTCGTTTCATTATCAATGAATTCTGGTGGGGGGAGGTTAGCCATGTTGGAGAAATCAATAGTGAGATCATCATCGGGTGTTTTTGGAGGTGGAATCAAGGTCAGGTCTGCCAGGAAGAGGTGAGAAACAAAACTTTTTGAATTTTTTTTTTTTTTGAATTGCCTAGGTGAAGGTAAAAGTGATACTCAAGGTACATTGAGTTGAGTTAAATTAAGATTGTTTATTGGAGAAGATAAACTACAATTCTCCTAAGATACAAACAATTATCCTCTTATTGTTATATTCAAACAAATCAGGTTATCGGTATGTGTTTTTAGACACTTGTCAAATCTTTACAATTTTAGTGAAATTAAGTATAATAAATCTATACAATTTCAAATTGTACAGATGGTCAGTTTTCATCACTAACAATAATATGTACATGTATATTATACTCAATCCAAATCAACATACAAAATAGCTAGAGAGATGGACAGAGGGTCATCAATGACATATCTACAACATGTAGCATCAACACACAAATAACTAAAAATACAGGTAGTTGAGGTGGAGTGAAAAGAATGAAGATGAACAATTGAGACATTATTGGCCATTCAAATTCATACAAAAAAAACATAAAAAATATATATAAAAGCGAGTGAATATGTAAGATTTTGTTGAGTTGGGCATCGTTATGTTACTGTACAGTAAGGGAACAAATACTAATATAAGCTACCAATAATTTGTATAGGAATTTGAAGGCCAGTCCAAATCACCCCATCACCTTAAAAAGTACGAAAATATGTTTGTTACATTTATTAACACTAAATGCGTTAGCCACAAAAAAGAAAGAGAACAATTGAGAGAATACATCAAATCTTTAGTTAACAAAGAATATACAAAGACAACATATTAGGGATATTTATAGTAGGCTGTTAATTGTGTGGAGTTAAAGAAACATAAATGAGATGTATAATAACCAGAATTCAAAGAAACACCCAAAACCTAAATATATAAAAAAAATATGAAGCAGCAAGCACTTGCCATCTCTCATGCAAACTTCCCGGAGAGGATGCTGTTCTTTCTCTGTTAAAATGTTCACAATCACAATTATAAAAAGGGTTGGAATGAAAGCTATCTTGAGTTTCTTGCTGCATAGCCCAGAAGGCCACACAGAGGAGTGTTGTCGAGAGGCCATTTTCCATTAACACAGAGCTACATTTTATACCCAACCATGCATTGCCTGTTACATCCGTTACGGCCTAAGTGCGTTGTTCTAACTAGTGTCCCATCCAATTCCCAAATCTATTTACCTAAATCCACAACCTTAAGGCAAGTGTACCATGATAGTACTGATATAAAACCAGGAAGGGAGATAACCCTTACCACATGGTGACACCACTCTGAACTCTTCTGGAGAACTTGACTCAGATACATAGCAATTTACCATGTAAAAGAGAAGCCATAGTTCAGTAGGTAGATCTCCCTGGGTGAAATGTTGCATAGGGAAGCTAGATTCAGCCGTTATTGCCTGGACTTTTTCTGTTTAAATGCAATGGGTTTTGAGAAATAAATCAAACGCTGACCAGCAGACATGTATATACAGGTGTGTAAGACAACATTTAAACATCTTCAACACAATCACGATACATTAATACACAACAAATGAAATTATGACAGATTTTGAAGAGAAAAACACCTTAGTTTGGATAGGAAATTACTGATTTTCAAGTCTATTCAACCAGACAATTGTGTTTAATATTAGTCTTTAAAAAGAACTATAAAATAAGTCTCCAATTTGTTTGTTATTTCATCCCTATCCATACAGAGGTGTGAAGTTTAATACACAAAACACATTGATTCGATTGAGACATCCTCAGTAGAAATCACAAAAAGAAATATCTCTTTGATAAAGGAAAACATGGAAATAAAAACAAATCAATGAAAACAACATGTATGACATGTACCAGTGTGTATTGGCAAACAAACACTTAACAGCCATATTACTATACACAAAGAGAAAGGACCAGAAAAAAGTTCCTACCTATAATGTCCGGATCCAAATAAAGGCCTCCGTCACAAAATAGACGTGGATCATAGACAGCATTGTACATTTCTGATGGGATTTGATCGGGGCTGTGCAGACCAAAACTGGTGGCCATTTGGTGATAGTCTTGTTCTGATTGGGGTAACTGGTCAGGACTGTGTAAACCAAAACTCTCAGGTAAGTCGGCTGGAAAATCAAAATTATAACTCAATTAAGTACAAAATACTTTTAATTCACTGACAGTTCATGAGGTATATTAACAGGAGAGGTAAATCTGTACGTACACAGAGCAGGATGAAGGCCATAAAGGGGCTATTTCAGGACACTCAGTGACATTTAATTAACACATACCTATGTTATATAAAAATATACTTAATATTCTTAGTTCAATGGCTCCTACAGACATGAAAAAGAGGCGAGAAAGAATGAAATACATTTGAAAAGCTTGTCTGAACAGGCTGTGTGTCATTGGGTCATGTTACACCTATCAGTGTGTGAGAAGGAAACGATTCTCTCGGTAGATCAAGATGACGGATACTTCAATATATAACAATCAATAAACACTGTTCCATGGTGGCTCAGCCATCCTGTGATATTGGCAGATGCAGTTATAATTACAGAATATAATATTACTTACTTACCTAACCATTCAGAAAAAGTAAACTCTAAAATTACATCAGAATTGGTTTTGTGCTATTAGTCATTGTTTACTTTTAATGACATATGTTTTTAATTTGAATTTGGGCTAAATATACTACTTATGAAATTTTAAATTCATAACTAAAGTACACTAGTACCTGTAATTAGGGAATAGACTCGGTCATATATCTTAATTATTTGATTCACTAGGTTCAAAAGTCACTGAAGAAGCAGTTATTGAGTTATCAAGTAATGAATGTTTCCAGCCGGCTATTGATTTTCATTAGTTAACAGTGAACAAACACATCAGTCGAGTGTAAAACTAAGTGTGTTATGTTAGACGGTTTCAAAGAATAATTTCATTCATCAATACATGTTGAAGATAGAGTTTAACACGGGGAAAGACCAATTTCCCTCCAGAGGTGGACTCACAGAGCAGGATTTCAAACAACAGACAATGATACAAGCACAGGGCATTCAAAAAACGTAAAACAACAGTTTATTACGTTTTAATCTGACACATAAATCATAAAAGATTTTGTTCAGATGTTTTACAAACAAATCATCTTTGTTGTCCCTTAGGTATGAGAGCACCAGGGCAACAAGAAGCTCCCTTCACACCATCCATAGGGCAACGATATAGACGATCAGTAAATGCATAGGTTTATTGGTACAATGTAAGTTTTTTATCATTTGTTACAAAATGAATTGATTGTCAGATCAGACATATTTTACTGGTAAGTTTGACACAAATTATCTAACATATTGGTATTACTGGTAAGTTTGTCACAAATTATCTAACATATTGGTATTGGAAGAAAAAAAGAAACAGAAGTGTTGTACGAAGACAAATAGCAGTGTTAATCCCTTGCTGACATTTCTCATAACGTGGCTGAGGAATGAACTTGACAAATGACTGAATGAGGAAACTATTATTTGGTTCTTGATCCTAATCAATGATGATAAATGGCATCTTATAGCAACGATCTAGATGTCTAGAAAAGATAAATGATTTTATCGTTTAGCCAAACACTCTTATTAAATACACAAGTAGTGTAATTCTGAAAAAATACTACATTTTGCTTCACTGTCTCCGGCACATTAACAGATGATTCGACTGTATGCGTTGATTAAAGCACACATTGTAATATTTCACCACATAGACATGATTAAACAATCTTCACAGATTTGATATCATCTGAACAAGTAACAACAGTAAATGCCTGTAAATCTATCCACAATATGTTAATCTCTCACAGTACTTATTGCAAACACAATGTGACACCAGCTATTAACCAAATTTGCTATGAAAATCAGTGGATTAAACTATCTATGAAAAATCACAAAGTATCAAAGTTCAAATTTAATATATGTAACTTAACACTAATTTCCCAGCGAGTTATTCAAATAGAACACCTACCTTTCTCATGATGTATGATATTAGAATAAGCCATTCTACAGCAAAAAGCTCTCCCAATAGAGGAGAACATCTTGACTGCCAGACAGCTTCTTCCTGACTGTCAATATAGAGAGTTCCCTTACACTGCTCTAGAATCAATCCTATTGGGAGAGCCAGAACACAGTGAAAAGTTGTCCTTAATGAGGTGCCATGGCTGAGGACAAGTCAAGCAATGTACTTCACATATCACAGATGTGTTAGACGGACAATTCGTCATGATTACTACACTACAAGTAACTCACACTGGATTCTTTAAATGCCACATCAGCATCCAGACTGCTACAAAACAAGGGCAGATCAATGGACTCTTGATCACAACACTTACAGAACTGGTGCCACATCCTCACAACACCTACAGATCAATGGACACTCGATCACAACACTTAC
>JAVFBW010176528.1:0-10880 GCA_034783835.1 Mopalia ciliata
TTTCATCAAAGACGGCTGTTTAACGATCGAGCCACTTGTAAAATGTACATGTATGATCACTGTTATTTGTTGCATTGCGTATGCAACTGGAATGGTTGATAAGCATTAGGTATCACGCTGTATGAAAGCTGATGCATGTGTCCGAATCCAGACAGACTATTAAACTAGGCTACGACTGACGCCATGGAGTTGCCGATTTTGATTATCAGGGTTGTTTCTCAGACCGCCTTCACTTGTTATTATCCAACAGGTTTCAACTTATATGAAAAAATTTAAATTTTCCTGCTTTGACATCGACAATCACCAAAATTAAAAAAAAAAAATTTTTTTTTTTATTTTTTTTTTTTATTATTCATTGCGAATTTCCCGCGAGAGTCGCCGATCTTCCCGGCAATGACATTGCTATATTGCAAATTTTTTCTGGGCCTGGAAATCATAGCCATGCACCTGTCATGATTTTACAGATTAATTCTGGATGTAAGTCTCTTATTATTTACTTCAAAGTAAAACTGTGACACATTTAACTTTAATATTGCTGGGGCGACTGGGCCTGTATATTCAGATATTTGACATCATGGTGAAAAGTTTGAGACTACTACTTTCATTCAAATAACAACAAAAACAATCATTTGGTAAAATCAGAATTCAGTTTCATTTTCTGCTCATGTATACTGATATTTAAAAATAAACTGTAAATTTTTTATATTTGTTGTATGAAAATCAAAAAAAGAATAAATGTGGGTCGCTGTGAGAGTCAGTCAGGGGGTATTATTAAATAGTTACACCTTACAACACACACCTGAGATATGCAGACCAAAGCTTAAACATACAAGCTTTTCTGATCTGATAGTGCCCTAATGCACTTACTACTGTTTCAAGACTTTGAGTGATCAAATATTGTTTGATCAGTGTTTCTTTGTCATAGATAAATGAAGTTATAAGTTTCCTTATCAGTGTAAAGGTGGATTGCTTAATATGGAGATTTTTAGGGAATGTAAAAGCGACAACAAAAAAAAAATCATAAAAATATACAACTTTAATTATTTGTTTTCCAAATTTAAAAAAATAGGAATAGTAGGCGAAGTTATGGAAACAAAGACATGATTGTGATCCAGCCTGAGTGTGTATTAGAACAATGCTATTTTGTAAAGAAATGCAAGGAAGGGAACTAAGTACCTTTGCACGTTGTTTGTGATTTCCACAGTATAAAATGAAATTTATGTAATAACAACTGCACATAAAATCAGGCATTGTGTTTTTAATTCCGAAGAATGTGGCTGCACCTTCAAAATTCTTGTTATAGAAAACATGCACAATGAATGGGTTAAAGAGGATGTCAGAGGTTATCTGCAATAACTCCCTTTTTTTAAATCCTTCAGTTTGACTGAGAAGTAATCATATCAAGACCACCTCAACTTGGGTAAACAGGTGATTTTTATTTTGTTTAAACAATCTTATTTACATTTACACTTTTTTTTTAAGTGACTTGCAGTAGGTGAATAGTCAATAGGCGACCAGTCCCTTGCCCAATGGAGTGATAAATTAGGATGCACATATCTTCAGTTAGTAGCCAACATACAGGAATATGTTTAACTTACCACATCTACGTGTCCATGTTGACAGGCCAGATGAAGGGGAAGGTCTCCATTGAAGGCCTGCTCATTAACAGGGGCCATCCAGTGCAGCAACAGGCGAACTGGATCCATCAGGCCCTGCCAAGCTGCGTAATGTAACGGGATCATACCTTGTACGGAAAATAAAACAATGTATAATATTATAGACTGTTTGACTCTGCTAAAGGGGTAAAACAGTTCAGATTTTCTGTTATTGCTTTATCATTGGCAATAACCGTTTTATAACCAGTTAACAGTTGGTGTTGTTGCACCAACTCTATATATCAGACCCCTAGCCAGGAATTGAGAGGGGCAGGGGGGGAACAGAAACGAGGGCCGAAGGTGCTCGTCGACGGTGCATGTGCCGGAGCGGGGAGAGGGCCCGAGAGGGGGTGTCCCCCCTTACGTTACTTAGAACTTTTTGAAGAAATGAAAATCAAAAGATGCAATTTGGGGGCACTTGAGAGTTGAGACAGCTTATAAGCACAATAGAGAAATAATATTTTTCAGTGAACTGACACATCATATTACATTTTTTATTTAAATAAAACCGTAACATTGCTGCAAATGGCACTAGATGAAAAATTATATTACCAAGATAAAAACACCAACAAATCAAAATCATGTTGTCTTTGGCATATATGTGGATTGATTATATATGTGAAAAATTAGTTTTCAAAGTGCATCTATGGAGTGTGAAAATGAAATAACTAAAAAAATATTTTGATACTTTTTAGAGTAGGCCTATTTTAGATAAAAAGAAATCCGAATTTGTTTTAATATTCAACAAACTACATATTAACAACTAAAAGTGTTAAGATTTGCCTAGTCTTGTAAAAAAAAATATATATATATATATATATCCAAAATATTGTAGGGGGCTTACATTTGTATTGCAGAAAATAAAATCCCAATAAAGAGTCAGCTCAAGACAGGTTTAAAAAAAAACTGTTAGACCTGGTGCTATTTTGATAATATAACAAATGCGAAATTTGGTCAACAATATTAAAATTATTGTTGTTCCAGATATTGTAGATGGAATTCGTGAATTTTATTGTCAAAATGTCACCATATATGCACAAATTTCAATTTCAAAATTTGTGACATGTGTTGTGATCACTGACGTGGCCATCAACTGGAGAATTACGGGAAAATTTTGTTATGACGTTGTTGTTGTTGTACATTTTGATGCAGCCCGTACGTGTTAACTCAGTCTTTGATCACAGCCTAAGAAAGATTCAATTGTCCAACAGATTTTAGCTAAGTTTTCTGTTTCTCTCGATCGCATTTTGGTAAATTGGTCGGGTCTGCGCCTCTGCTGACTTCTTTTTAATTTCAAGAATCGCGAAGAGGCCAGCGAAACAGCATTTTTTAGCGATGCATTCTCCAAGATTCGAAATTATTGCTGCACTAATGAGAAAGGAATGTAAATCCGAAACGAGCCGAAGAAAGGAGAATGCATAACTTGCTCTTTTGCAGAAAAAGGTGCTTATAGTCAATTTCCGGTTTCGTAATGGGGACAAAAGTTTGTATCCGAGCCGATTTTGCCAAGCACCGAACGATTAATAAAATTTTGGACGGCACAAGCTATTTAAGGCAGGGACTATACCTAAATGGGGCATAGTGACAAGCGTTAAGAGCATGGCGCCCAATATTAGGGGCATGGCGCCAGAAATAGGGGCATGGCGCAGCGCCACACCAAATATGCCTAGTTAGGGGTCTGTCATTTGCTCTGGATTTCACTCCTATGACCACCTCATGAAAAGTGGAAGTTTGGGGGCTTTTTTGATTAACTTGTTTTCATCCTGATTGTGTTTTGCACCTATTCATATTTATCAATTTATCTTCAAGATATCTTAGGAATGAGAAGTGCTTATTTTACAAATATTTACAGACATCTTATAAACCCCTCATGGCCTGATTCATTGGGCAATTTGACGGCTTGGTTCTGACTGTCATTTACATTCATTTCTTTTACTATACGAACTACAGCTTTATTTTTTATGATTCATTTTCTGTCTACCTGTTTGCCTATAAGTGGCACAGTAATAGTAACTCATACCAGTTGTATGCGAAAGGTAATAGTAATAATACAATTTTACTGAATTTCAACAGTCCTACCGATACCAATGTAAATATTCTTGATCATTAAAGGAAGAAAACTTCTTTATGGCATGGAACAGTGGCGGGTACCCTGTCTACTGGGTGCCCGGGGTACTTCCTCTCAGGTGGAGAGGAACTCAATGAACCAGGCTGGTGGAGATTAACTGAAATGAAACCACCTTCTCTTAAAATAGGTAATTTTACTTCCTCTTTCTAGTGTAGGAATAAGGTGTTTCTTTTATTTTTTATTAAACCTTTCTTCCGGGATTTAATTTCTAATGTTCCATTTGTGTCTTTTAGCATGAACATTGAACTTTTCAATTCCATTGTTTAGTCAATAATTTTCTTCATGAATGATAGATTTACTCATTTCCACCTGTATTTTCTTGTGTGAATTTAAAATCACCAGATCCCAATGTCCAATTTTTATTTTCATGCAGGTTTAAATGATGAATTAACTCAATTTTTTATTTCCCTTCAAAAATGGTGAATTTTCCAGATTGAATGTATGATCATATCAATTCTTTATTTCTTGCAGTCTTCAAAAATATTTTTCTCACAACATGTATGTTAATGTATTAATTGTCTGTTGTGTTTGTTGTATTATAGACCCATCTGGTCGCCATTCCAGGAAACAGAAAGTAGAGAAAGAACAGCTGGTAAAAGTTGAGAGTTTACGAAGTCGTCGTGGTAAAACTTCTATTCAGGCCGCCATAGAGCTAAAGGTCAAGAGATCAACTCTAACAGTAAGTTGTCACTCGTATGTTATTGGGATGTCAAAATTATACGTTATTGGATATAAACCTAAAATAGGAAGCCGATGTTATTGCATTCGTTATGGCAACTAAGGACATGTGTATATCTCTTTTTATCAGTGGCAGCCATTTTGGGCATGCTCAGGCAAGATGCCCGAAAGGTTATTAGACGTTAAATCACTAACAGTGGACCATAAGAGATGGGCATTTAATTTGGCATGTCATCAGAGGGTAAAGTTGAATACCGCTTCGAGCAATCAGGCCCAGGAATTCAGTGTACTGGTTTGTTCATAATAGATCTCCATTCGTATTCAACTCAAGCTTTGAAACTTCTATTCCCTCATATATATAGTTCATGTGCACTGTCGCCATTATTTCCCCAATTCCGTGGTCTCAGCCACTTTCTTTGCAATGCCAATAACAGCTTTCTAATAAATAAAAGCCCTCTAGGTATGGGCAGTGTTTAAACCATAGAAATACTGATTTCCTTTCAATAAAGCAACTGTTTGATTTGTATATGGTTTCTATCTCTCATAAGGCCTTTGAGCTGTACGACAGAAAACCTGAATAAAATAGTTTTTAAAAAAATTCATAATGCCTTGGTTTGTTTGCTGTTACGCTTGTATTTCCACAGGAAGCTAAAGAACTACGCAAGTCACGAATAGCAAGTCGGAATTCAGAGTCTAATGATGGCATGACTCCTTCAGCTCAATCAGGGGTCAGAGGTCATGCTGAAGTAGACAGGAACTTTGAAGCCGTATCCAGTTCCTCAGGCTCATCCAGTCAGGTCTCCATCAAAGTGGAACCAATGTAAGAACGGTAATATTGCTCACTAGAATTTGTTACACTTACAGTCCATTTATCTAGCCATACTCTCCATGGTGTAACACTCAACATCTGGTATACTTCTCCTCATTCAAGTCATTCATTTAGTTAACCAGTTCGTTATTCATTTCAGGGATGAGGTAGCTATGGAAACTGATTCTGAATCCGGCTGGTCCAATCCCAGTATGCTACATTCCTCCACAAGGACAGATTTGGAAGAGGACACCAGTAGTCAGTTGTCACATGCCAGCAGTAAAACTGATGTGTATTTAACAGAAAAAGATCTCTGGGCAGTAGGTAAGATATGAACAAGAACTGCATGTGGTTTGTGTAATGTCACTGATGGTAATTATATTGTTATTCCACAAAGGTGTTAGTCTAACACAGAAATGCTGATGTCAGAAAGAATGAACTAACATTAAGCCAGTGTTATGTACCAAGAAACATTAATTTCAATGTAAATGTAAAATTATTGTTATCTTCGAAAGCTGTCATCAAAACAGTCATGATTGTGGAGCTTTTAAGACCCTCAGTCAGTAATTGGTTTCGGTTGTTCTCGTTATATGTCTCTATGTTTTTCAATAAACACTAGTGCTGTAGGACGAAACAACTCTCAGTCCCCAAATTTAGAATTCTGATGCCTTGAAATGAGACTTTGAACCCTATTGAAAGTTGAATGGTTTACATTGTAATAAGACAAGTTAATGCCCTTTAATGTGTGTTTTTGTAATACGTGGTCATTAACAGGATATTTGAATAAAATTATGACATAAAATTCACCATTTAAGACCTAATATATAACTAACCTACCTAAAGAACCCTTAGTATTGAATGCAGCATTATCAGAATACAAGTGTTGTCCCTTTCCTTAATCTTCATATAATGTAACTACAAACCTAATTGATGTTTAATGGCTTTAAATGTAATCCATGTTAAACCATCAAGATTGAAACACTTTTTGTGCAGAACAATTCCTCCATTATTACACTTCAAAACAATTAATCGGGTGGTTGGAGGGAGCTTCATGTTGCCCTGGTGCCCTCAGAGCTAAAGGGGAACAGGAAGCCGATCTGTTTGTGGTGTCTGTATTGCGTCCTGTTGTTGTCGTCGTGTATGTGTCTCGTCCTGTCTTTGTTTGTTGTCAGTGGTGTTGAGGGTGGTTTCCTTCACCCATTGGGCTGGCACGATGTCATATAAGTGAAATAACCTTGAGTACGACGTTAAAAACCCAATGAAACAAACAACCAATCAAAACAATCAAAATAAATGATAACGTTGAAGTGTTAAAAATAAACTATTCAGTAGAAGCATAGCATGGGTGTTACTTTCAGTTTCAATTACAGCAACAATGCTGGCTGTCATATCTACATTTACTTCTGTTATACTATTTCATAAACTGCTAATAAGATGTATTTTTGGCATTTTTTCAATTTCTTACAGCTGTGAATAGATTAAAACGAAAAGAAAAAAAACTTCTATCAAAAGTTTCTCAGTTTCTCAATTGAAATCATTTTGGGTTTGCTGCAAATTATTTACAAAATAAAAGTGTTGTATTACTGCTTTTTCTCCTTTCCATTCTCCCACATTCTAAAGGAAGCTTTAGTTTTGTACCACCTTTTTGACAGGCTTGGACACATATTACTAACAAGTTGAACAGTAAAGGTTGTAACTCTCATGTACAGGGACGGTGCCACAATTTTTACTGAAAGATGATGAAGAGGAAGAAGATGACAGTGACTTGGAGATTGACCCTGGCACTTTCTCCCCTCCACGCACAGATTCTCCAGCTGCTATGTCTCAATCACCCACTCTACAGGATATCTTTGCTTCAATCCATGGTATGTCATGTCCCCCACCCCCCATTGCCTATTTAAGGGGCTTTTCCAAGTTCTGTACTATTTTGCCTTCTTAGAAGTTCATTTCTAGAAGTTGTGATAAGTTGGTGCTGGCTCACCTACTCTCTCTTTGCAGTTTAAACATATGCACAGGATAGGATGTGTTATGTAATACACTGTGTCCATAAGTCTGTCTTTCAGAAGCTTTTCTGGTAATCACTGCCTTGACTGTCTGGGTCTTGCTGTGAACTACCCCAAATCACTTTAGCCCATTTTGGAAGCTTTTGAAAAGACTAGGAAATTGTGTCCTGAGAACCAAATTAAAAAAATTTCAGTTAGAAAGTATCAACATTTGTCAGAAAACATAGATTTGTTCAATTACATGATTTTATAATGTCACAGCATTGTTAAAGCAAAAAAGTTAGGATTTGTATGGACGGATTTGAGGTGATTTAGAGTCTGTTATATGATAGTTTAATGTTTAGAATTTATTGTAAAGTATTTTTAGAGAACTATCCATGGTTTATTATTCCACAGATGATTTATTCAGTTCAGTTGCTAGCACATAACCCTTGCAATGAAATGGTGAAATTTTGGCCTTGCAATACGATACATATCAAATAGGTGTGAAAGTTTTTTCAGCACCTTGCAACTCTGAAAACTCACCAACTAGCCTGCAGAGGAGGTGAATAAATTACTTTTAGCTCAGCTGATAGCTCTCATCTGCATGTTAACCATAATACAATTGTGCGAGATCAAAGTCACTCATGTTTTGCTTTATATTTATAGCGCAATATCCTAAATTCTTTAGCGGGCAGCTGGGAGGTAGCTTCCTGTTGCACTGGTGGGATCTCAGAGCTAAAGGCAACCGAAATCTGATCTCTTGGTATTTCAAATTGTGTGTGTCCTGTCTTGTCATTGTTTCATGTGAGAAGGGTAGAGGGGGATTTTCCAACCTGTTTGGCTGACATGCCGTCGCCTTAGTGAAATAAGTACAGCCATAAAACACAAGCAAACAAAGAAACTTAAATTCTTTGTTGACAAAAGGAGTTTTGTACACCATTGTCTCAAGTGGCATGAATTTAAGGTAGCTATTTAAAGGTTTGTAAAAGTTGATAAAATGTACAACATTTAGCAATTCAAGAAGAAAAAAATAAAAATAATCATCAACGCACACGGTCACAAACATTGCCTACAGTTTAACATCCTAGTGACCTTTTTGTGATAATTATTCAAAATGACTATGTTTTTGTCTATAGACTCTTCAGGGCAAACAGAGAACACAGATTTAGAGTCTAAAGATAGTAAGTCTTTGAGATCAGTGAAAATAAAAGAAGAAGACGGTGAGTCTGATGTGAGTTCTTCCAGTGAAGAGAGCAGAGGTATTACAGATTCTACAGATAACTCTGAGCGGAGAGCACATACTAAAACCAAACTGAAGGAGGAGTTCTCCGCAGAGAAGGAACCAGAAATTAAGCAAGTGTTCATGTATAAGGCCATCAACAATGATATAAATGTTTCTCATAACAAGACTATAACAAAAGCTCAAGTGACACCAATAAACACCTGAAGAAACCGAAGAAATCTTGTCACATTGAATATTAAAATCGGGTTTAAATAAAATCCACCAGTTGACAGACAGCATGTCTAGACAAAAAATACAATGGCATCTTGACATGTGGAATACCTTAATTCTGTCTTGTCAAATGGAACACTGATACCAATTAAGTTTGATTCAATTTCCACAAAAAGTTCTGAAATTAACATACAGAACCAAAATTTAGACTTTGCCACCAGGTGGTGCCACCTGTAGTCCAATATAGGCCAAAACTAATCCCATGTGATGGTTTGTCACATGGAACAATCAAATAAGGTTTGATTCGAATTCCATCAGAAGTTTTTAAGTAAACATACAGAAACCAAATTTAAACCAACAGGTGGCACCGCATGTTGGTAAACACACGCCAAAATCAATCCCAAGTGACATCTTGTGACATGGAACACCCATACTAAGTTTTATTTGAATACCACAAGAAGTTTTCAAGTTAACATACAGAAACCAAATTGAGACTGCCACCATGTGGCGTCACCTCTAACTCACCTGAAATTTTTGACACATCCGCCTGCTTACTATGGTATCATTTTGTCAACCTAAACATAGACGCCCTTGCTGCTGTCAAGAGTTTATCATCAAAGTACCACTGGCCATCTTTCCAAGACTCAGCCAAAACACATGATTATGTTTTTGTGTAAGAAAAAGGGCCGTATAAAAGAGCACAATTAGTTTATCTCTTACTGGGTCAGCTCTATAGCTTTTATATATATAGCCTAGCTCATCCTGCATTTGTATTCAAGCTAGTCTTGTGCCGCCACCCATTCTTCAGCATTTAAATAGTACCAAACCAGATCTGATTTGTTATATTTAAGTTAAAAAGAGGACAAAAACTGTCTATGGGACAAAAATGAAAAGAACACATCTAATACTAAATATCACACTTGGAAGACAATTAACAAATCTCCCCTTAAACTTCATGCAGTATGGTTAAAAAACATTGGCAACTGATGATCTCCATGTTTAATTGTTTTAGACGCAATTTTTCCAAATTTGTTACTGTGATGTAATGGTTTCCATATATCCATACGGTTATATTAGCTGTTTATAGTTTTGGTCAAACCCTGTCTACCTATATCTGTCTATATTTCCCTTTAATGAATAGCAGCCATCCATATGTTCGGTTAACAAAGTTTAACATAAGCAAGCAATTCAAATATTAGACTTTCCACTGACAAGCTTAACATAATAGAGTAAGGTGACTACTCCAAAGAAAGATGAAAAATTCATATTGACTCAATATTTCGGTTTATTATCAAACCATCATCAGGAGTTACTTCTGTTCTGCAACTGGATTACTTTCCACCCCTTCAGTTGGATGTTTGTTTGTTTGTTTGATGGGGGTTTAATGTCGTACTCAAGGGTATTTCATTTATATGGGAAGTGTGCACCAAAAGCACACTCTCTCAACAGCACATGCATTTAAATAACTCGCAACAGAAGTTTTGGATCATTGGGGCACATTTTACCACACATGTGAATCTCACATACATGTAGCTTGAACAGAAAACTTCACAAGTGTATAGCAAATCATAAGTGATTCACACATGCTGTGTAAAGACTCTGTTAATCTAGTCTCACATGAGCATCTGTTTGTTGATCATAACTTTGTTCTTGCACATTTTAAAATGCTCTTTTCTTTTAATTAAGTGACCTCATTCACCAAGCATAGGTCTTTTATATTATTTTATTCTCCCAAACCATAAAAAAATAGTACATACGTTTTTCATAAGACTCCGCAATCTCCCTGATTTCAGAATTTGTTCGTGTGCACAGAATTTCTATGAGAACCATGTCTTTTGTTCCAAGACCCTGAAAAAATAATTTAAATTATAGATTTAAACTTGTACCTATACCAGATAACGTGCTTTCTTTTTGTAAGCTGAGAAATATATTGTTTTGCCTACAAATAACTATATATCTGATATGTGTACTATAAATTGGTCCGGGATAGAACAAGTCTTATAGACTTTATTCCTGTCGAACAACAGTTCTATTATAAATTTTTTGTTTACCATGTCTTTATTAGATGAATAAAAAAACTCAGCTCAACTCAACTCAACTCAAGACATCCAAGCATGTGAATTTGATGACAGTACATTCAAATATAACACATGGGAGAGAATAAAACTGGAGT
>JAVFBW010176539.1:0-10880 GCA_034783835.1 Mopalia ciliata
GTTCGGCCAGACTCTGGTGTGACAGATGTATTCAGTAGATTTATACTGCTATTACAGTGTTCTAACAGACACTGGTGTGACAGATGTATTCATTAGATGAATACTGCTATTAATGTGTCCTGAAAGGCACTGATGTCACTGATGTATTCGGCAGATGAATACTGCTGTTAAAGTGTTCTGACAGGCACTGGTGTGACAGATGTATTCATTAGATGAATACTGCTATTAAAGTGTTCTGAAAGGCACTGATGTCACAGATGTATTCGGCAGATGAATACTGCTATTAAAGTGTTCTGACAGGCACTTGTGTGACAGATGTATTCGGTAGATGTATACTGCTATTAAAGTGTTCTGATAGGCACTGGTGTGACAGATCGGTAGATGTATACTGCCATAAAAGTATTCTGACAGGCACTGGTGTGACAGATGTGTTCGGTAGATGTATACTGCTATTAAAGTGTTCTGACAGGCACTGGTGTGACAGATGTATTCATTAGATGAATACTACTATTAATGTGTTCTGAAAGGCACTGATGTCACAGATGTATTCAGCAGATGAATACTGTTATTAAAGTGTTCTGACAGGCACTTGTGTGACAGATGTATTCAGTAGATGTATACTGCTATTAAAGTGTTCTGACATGCACTGGTGTGACAGATGTATTCGGTAGATGTATACTGCTATTAAAGTGTTCTCTTCAACCCATATCAGCCTGTATCAGCCTGGCACAGAGGATGTATACACGTAGTACGTGAAAGGATCAATACTACCAGTGGACAGCTTGTTTGCTTTCTTGCCACTGCTTGACAGGCAAATTGCTCCGGATTCAATACCTGACACTGTGGCTTATCGGCCCAGCAAGCGTGTAACTTCATTCCCAATACCCCCTAATAAGCTCTCTGTTTGCAGATGTAAATTATGTTGGGTCTGTTTCTCACTTGGTAATGTGTTCACGATGTAACGTAATTGGTACCCATTAAACACACAGTTGACTGCCGGACAAAACGACAGCCATTAATGGCTTCACATTGAGAGAAGCAATTCTATGAAATTGCAGGCATATTGGTATCTTAATATTTTGTGAGCTGTAATCTTGATAGGGTATACCATGTCTCAGTTTCTGTTATGTGTGAAAAGCTACCATTCCACCTCAGCTTTGTAAGGTTTCCATATTCAAAGTAAGATGCAGCGTTATATGTGGACAATCCATCATCATATAAGTGAAGTTCCATTCACTTTGATGTCAAATCCTAATCAAGCTAACAAATGAACATAGAAAATATGCTTGGCTGCTTAAAGGATATATGCTCCGAGGCTCCGAGCTCTCTCTCTCAAATCAAGACTACTTCAATCATTTGTGTTCAATAGGATAAAAACTATGCAAAAGGAGATATCTAAGCCCAGGTAGTACTATTAATCTATTATTATCACAGAGAAAAAAACAAATAAAAAACTGAAGTTTTACAGGGTTATTTATGGATCATGAAAATTAATAAAGGAAAAAGGAAGTCATAGTGCCCATTTGTTTTCAATTTAATTTTTCAAGCTAAAACAGCTTGAAATTTCCCCGAGCAAACCTTGCTGACTGGACTACTTGTTGTTGATTGTGATGTTACTAACATAGGGACATACGATGTTTATCAGTTTAAAAAAAAAAACAGATATATTTTGTAGTCCATACACAGCTTCACATTTAAATGCAAACATTTTCATCCTCTTTCCACAATTTGTTAATTATTTTTATGTGTCAACATGATTAATTTTTAGAAATAATACAATAAAATTAATTTGGATTATACCTTTTTTTTAATTCCCGCCCCATGCTAGAATAGATGAGGTCAATCCAACAATTCTTATGCAGAGGGTGTAGACTAAGAATTAACAGAAATAAGGCTGGGTAATGAGAATTTCAGAAAGCTTAGAATAAATGAGTTCCCAAGCTTACTTCTGAGGCATTTTGAAAAATTCATTTACTTAAATACAGAAGACCGCCCAGATTACTTGAAAATGGTATCTGAACCAGACTAACATCTAACATGCTATTTGGCTTTATGTAGATGCAAAACTGAAATTTCGGAATAGTCCTTACTATCAGTAATGTTTAGGATTACAAGTCTTCCCAACTAACATCAAATCATACAAAATAATACCATTTTATTGAACAGAAAATGATTTTGAATTACAACATTAAATCATACAATATAATATAATTTTATGGAACAGAAAATGATTTTGAATTCCAACATTAAATCATACAAAATATTACAATTTTATTGAAGAGAAAATGATTTTGAATTCCAACTTGGGTCGTTGTCTGGCAATATTATAATATAAGCTTACATATACTACAAAGACATCATGTCAAAATGTTTGAATCTCCTGTCCAATTTAAATTGACGATAAAACAATCAAAATAATTTTTTTTTTAAAATTTTTTTTTGTTAATTAGATATTCTCGAGTTCTGTAAATATTTTCAAGCAATTATTATACATTTAATATAAATTAAATTCATAGTTTTATACCTAGTGAATGTTTTGATTATTTTATTGTTATTCTTTCTGGTTATATTAACACTGGCTCCTCGAAATGGGTCAGTTATAAGCACCACCTGTTGGCCGGATTTACAAGTTTTAAACTTAAAGATTTGTATATTATTTTACAATATATAAACGACATTGGGCGTCAGCCTTATTATATATGAGCAATACGGAAGTCGATTTGACAAGGGCTTACAGATATTATTGATCAAATTATAAATGTATAAATCAAAATTTTTGATTTTTGATGAAAGTATAAAAATGCTTTGTAGAATGGGTTTCGATACTTTCACAAAACCATGGGATTCATCACCCTGTTCTTTATCTTATTAGACTCAATTGTATTTTAAATTTAAGTATTTTTATTGTTTTGTTTATTTTAGAGATATTAAACCAGATAATATTCTCCTTGATGAAGAAGGTATGTTGCCTATTGATTTTAATAAGATGATTGTTCATAGCATATTATTTTTAAGACATTGGTTTCCATACAACTGAGATGTTTTAAAAGCCAAACATTATAAATATGTTTTTGTATTCAGTCAGCCTTAAATGCTTGGAAAAACATAAACTGTATAAATATATTTGTATTGTCAGAAATGAGAAGACACTTTTTTATTATATATATTTTATATAATGTCAACTTAATTATTTCACATTTACTTTTTCCGTGATCAATTGGCAGGCTGAAATTTGGCTAAATAATTCTTAGATTTAAGAAATACTTAAATAACTGTATGTACAGTTTATAATCAACTTATCAATCAAATTCGCTGCTCCCTTTGTCGCCCCCTGAATGATTAACATTGACCTATGTTCATTAAGAATACTAGTAATTAGTATTTTTTTAAAGTCATATTGTTTATAATAAATATGTTTAATTACTTTACAGGTCATGTTCATATAACTGATTTTAACATAGCTGCTGTTCTTCCAGAGGATCAGTTAGCCACCTCCTTGTCTGGAACAAAACCATATATGGGTATGTTTACAAAGTTATTTCATAATCTCATGAGATCATAAAGTGTTTTGTGTCATTTACTGTTTTCTCAATAAATATTGCAAGCATTTGAAAAGGATCTTGTTGCTCTCTTTGCTGCGTTGTATGTGGCTGCAAAAAGCTGATCTTTTTTTAGTGAGATCTTTGTATTGCATTTTGTGATTGTCCTGTCTTGTGATTGTTTGTTGTCAGTGATATGAGAGTGGTTTCCTCCACCCATTGGTCTGACACTCAGTCATAATAGTGAAATAACCACTCAAGGTATTAAACCCTATTCAAACAAACAAATTGCTGAATATTCATTAAATGACTGAGGAAGGTTGTGAGGGATCTTCTAGTTGCCCTGGTACTGTCAGTTACATGAAGCTGATCTGTTTGTGATATCTTCTAATTAGGTCCTGTATTTGTCTTGTCTTGTCTTGTCTTTGTTTGTTGCCAGTGGCATTTAGGGTGGTTTCCAAGGGCTTTGGCAGAGGGGTGTCCATAGGTCAAAATGGACACCCTGAATTGAATTGAAAAATTGCCTCATTTGGACACTTTAAATGGGGATTGTGGCTCAAGCAGTCCGCTTCACCATATCAGTAGTGTCCTGTTGTAAAACTCAACATTTTTAAGGCTTTTTAGTTTAGCTGATCAGTTGTGAGTGCAGTTGATCTCTAGTTTATATATACCAGAATATAGACTTATGTATACTTCTTGTATGCTTGCAGGTGTGATAAACAAGTGACTTACAAAGTTCAATGTTTACTAATTGTATGCTTAAAATATATAATGTTACTGACACCATAAGATATGAACATGTGGTATGTACTTCCAAGGGCAACATATTTCAGCCCTGAAAAGGCATGTAACTACATGCAGCCCTAATTCCAGTGAAATCCCATGTGTCGGAAAGAAATCTTAAAACAATTTAATCTGTTATAAGATGACATCGAGCTATGTTGAATGCCTATCTCTTATCCGCTCAGGGGTTTTTATAGACACTTTTTCATCAGGAATACCCCTATGAAAAATAAGGGCGATTTAAGTTTTTCTTAAATTTGATATTCAGTTTTGTTAGAAAAAAGGCACGCTAAAAATACATGTATTGAGTTTTAGGCAATATCAAATTTGGTTCGCTGAAAAAAAAAAATCTATAAAAACCCCTGCCACTATAAGCAATTTAATCTAGTATTAACAGCTAACAGTCTTTCAAACAACTGGAACTAGACAAGATTTGGAGAAAAATACGTGATCTTAAATTTTGTGTTTCTGAGAAATTTGACATTTTATCCAGTACTGTTCGCAATAACATTTTTACATTGTGAAACTCTTCGCATTTTACTGTTGTGTTAATTCGGCTATTTATTTTTGGATTATGTCAAAACACCAATCCAGTTCATATTATGAAATTATGACATAATTGCTACAATGTTTCCTCATCAACTCCAAATTGTTTGAAGTTACCATTTTAGCCACTTGGTGCATAGTTTGTCTTGTAATATGTTGGTACATGTGGTAGCTCAAAATGGAATCCTAGAGAAACAATGTTATGCGCAATACAAGTTTTAGGTTGACTATTTTTTACTAACGGTGGAGAGTGAAATGTGATACTATTGGCTCAGATTTTCAAATAAAACATTTTATTCATTAATATTTTGCATTTCGCCAGTAATTGAATTCCTGGACCAATATCTTAATTAAAATCTCCCCAGTGGCGGCTGAACCATATTGACCAGTGGGTGTACATTGATAGTGTTTAATCAGCTGATAGTCAGCGACCAGTTATCGGAGATGACTACTGGTCATCTCATACCACTCAACAGTGAGTGGTCAAGATGAGAATCACAATTTGGTCACAGCTACATTGTACACTGTAAAGATCTGATAAAAGACATCTGGGGCACCTGAAATAGAGACATTTGCATCTACAGAAATGTTGAGACTTGTGTCTACAGGAAATGAGAGATAGTCTACAGAAAATGGGAGATCTAGGTCTATAGTGATATCTGTCTAAAGAAAGTGTGAGATCTGGATCTACAGAAAATGTGAGATCATGGTATACAGGAAATGAGAGACTTGGGTCTACAGAAAATGGCAGATCTAGGTCTACAGTGATCCCCGTCTACCGAAAATGTGAGATCTGTAGATAGGTCTACAGAAAATGTGAGGTCTGGGGCCACAGAAAATGTGAGATCTTGGGCTAGAGAAAATATGAGACCTGAGTCTCCAGAAAATTTTAGATCTGGGACTTTAGAAAATGTGAGATCTAGGGCTACAGAAAATGTGAGATCTGGGACTTGAGAAAATGTGAGATCTGGGGCTACAGAAAATATGAGATCTCGAGCTACAGAAAATATTAGACCTGGGACTTAAGAAATTGTGAGATCTGGGGCTACAGAAAATATTAAATCTGGGGCTACAGAAATTGTGAGATCAGGGAATTCAGAACATGTGAGATCTGGGACTTCAGAAAATGTGAGATCTGGGGCTACAGAAAATGTCAGATCTGGTGCTACAGAAAATGTTAGACCTGGGGCTACAGAAAATGTCAGATCTGGGACTTCAGAAAATGTTAGATCTGGGACTACAGAAAATGTGAGATCTGGGGCTACAGAAAATGTGAGATCTGGGCTACAGAAAATGTCAGATCTGGGGCTACAGAAAATGCTAGATCTGGGGCTACAGAAAATATGAGATCTGGGGCTACAGAAAATGTCAGATCTGGGACTTCAGAAAATGTGAGATCGGGGGCTACAGTAAGATCTGAGTCTACAGAAAATGTCAGATCTGAGACTTCAGAAAATGTGATATATGGGGCTGTAGTGTGATTTGAGTCTACCTAAAATGTGGCAAGGTTAACATAAAGCTAATCTTTGATGGTGTCTGTATTTTGTTCCTTGCAGTGGTTCTATCTATAGTCTAGCTATAGTTTTTAACTTGCTAGTGATGTTGAAGACGTTCTTAATACAGTGGCATAGTGACATAAACTTCAATATAGTGTAAAATCCCAATCAAAGATAAAGGAATCTTGTGTCTGTTAATTATCATTGACTATTTTCTAAATGATCAGCATTGTAGATGATTTTAAGCTGGTCTATTAACGCTGTGATCAACAGATCTAGAGTTGTAAATCACCTACATCCATTCAAAAGACTTTACTAATAGACTGCCCTTGGCTGCTAAGCCGACAATTTATCAAAATTTCCAATTTCTGAATGTCTGTAAAGTAGTTTATAATTGCTTTGCCTGGGAGGAAACAACAATGAACATTGATTTTCAGGTTACATTTTCAAACCGAAATATTGAAAATCAGTTCTATTGCCATGGGACTTTTGTCACATTCAAATCTACAAATGTGTCATACTCTATTGGTTTTCTTTGTAGCATATTACAGTATGATGCGACATTGGATTTGCTCTGGTGTTCTTTAACAGGGCTTAAGAATAACGGGAAGCCCATCTGTTTGTCATGACTCTGTGTTGTGTCCTGTGTTTGTATGTCTGGTGGTTGTATGTTCTGTCTTGTGACGTCTGTGTTTGTTGCCAGGAGGGCTGAAGGTGATTGCCTTCAACCATTGCACTAGCAAGCTGCAAATGAATAAAATAATGTCATGGAGCTCCATTTAAGCAAACTACACTATCATCTGGTACACTTGTGGTCCTTTGGACACACAGTCTCGTGCTGTCAGAGGGAAGCACTCCTTGTGCGTAAGATACAAGAATACCCAAACAAACATTAAATATGTAATAATCTTGTGTGTTTGTTGTTTCAGCCCCAGAGGTATTTGGCTGTGCCCTTGATGAATGTCCTGGTTATAGTTACCCAGTGGACTGGTGGTCTCTTGGGGTTTGTGCTTATGAGATGCTCAGAGGAAGAGTGAGTCCATGTCTAATACCTTCCTTACTTTTATTATGCCTTTTTAGCTTTTTTGTGTGAAAATATAGATATATGGAATTTAACGATATCCAAAGTTTGGGGATTGGGGAGATTTCTTCACAATTTTATCAGTCCAATTTACAATCTGCTAGGTCACATTGCATCATAAATAAACTGACATCATGCCATAAGATGCAAGTATTTCATATAATATGACAAAAATATTGTACAATGTCGAACATAATTACTTTGACCTGTAAGCACCAGGTCATCCTGACAACTTAGCTGAACATAAGCTGACCATTCTTTGAAAAATAGACCTAGGTCCTTTAACTTCGTATAGTTTTGGACAAGAACTTTTGTTCCAATGTGCCCCATGAGGGAGTGGGTGGGCCATGGCCCTGCAGAATACTCCCTCGGCTCCCTCGGTCAATCGTAAGAGGTGAGAAAAGAGGCTGCATTCTGTTGCCTTGGTGTTCACAGAGCTAAAGGGTAACGGGACGCCGATTTGTTTGGGATCTTCTGTATTTGTGTCCTTCGTCATATGAGTGAAATACCCCTGAGTACGACGTTAAACACCAATCAAACAAACATTGTTCTATTGCTGGAGCACACTATGTACAGTGTAGCTCCCTAGAAAAATGTACCTATTCCTGGTTCAAAGGCCATGGCTGTGTACTACAAAACTTTGACCAATTGGAAATCATACATTCATGATTCACAAATTTTATGAAACGTGATTAAGAATTTTCAACCTTTCCTCAGGCCCTCTTTCATAAATTTGATATTTCCTGGTCACTCATTAGAAACCCTTATATCTTTCAGAGGCCATATGAAGTGCATTCTGGGACTGGTATTACAGACATGAAGTTTGTATTTGACAGTATCCGTGGAAACTTCCCATGCGGATGGGATGAAGATATGAAAGATGTACTAAAGCAGGTAAGAGCCTATTTTGATGTCCTGCTCATGGGTTTGGGTCCGCCTGTTGATCATCAGGTGTAGAGTAAGTCACATGATGTGGCTCCGGCAATCGCAAGTGTGTAACTAACGAGGTTTCTACCTTATTTCCCACCATATTTTATATATCTGTAAGCGAATTACCCTTGAATTCGATGTAAAACACCAATCGAACATTACAAACAAAGCGTTGGGAGCACCTTGACTGTGGGCAGTTATTACAGGTTTTAAGAATGTTTGTTCCTGATATCTATATAGAATTTACGTTTATCTGTCAAGCTATAGGAATTGTAAGGACAGTGGTGGGTGAAATTGCCTGTAACACCATGGGAGATTATTTAAGGGCAATAAAGATTGACTGTGGGAGCTTCCACTTCAAAGTATAAATTTAAATGATAACTGTATCACTTGCCTATTTATAAATTAAGGAGATTAGCAAATCACTTGTCAGATTATACATTTTAATAAATAAGTGTATCACTTGCCTAATTACAATTTAAAATAAATAAGTAGATCATTTGCCTTATTATAATTTTAGGAGATTAGCACATCACTTGCCTAATTATAAATTTAATTGATTAGTGCGTCACTTGCATAATTATAAATTTAATTGATTAGTGTGTCACTTGCATAATTATAAATTTAATTGATTAGTGTGTCACGTGCATAATTATAAATTTAATTAATTATTGTGTCACTTGCATATTTATACATTTAATTGATTAGTGTGTCACTTGCATAATTATAAATTTAATTGATAAGTGTGTCACTTGCATTATTATAAATTTAATTGATAAGAATGTCACTTGCATAATTATAAATTTAGGAGATAAGCATATCACTCACCTAATTATAAATTTAGGATATTAGCCTATCTTTGATCCAAAAGTAAATTTGGGAAATTGCTATATCACTCGCCCTATGATGAACATAAAAGATTAGTACATCACTTGTCTATTACTAAACTAAGGAGATTAGCACATCACTTGTCTATTACTAAACTAAGGAGATTAGCATATCACTTGCCTAATTATACATTATAATACATTAGTATACCACTTGCCTTATTATAAATTAAGGACATTAGTATATCACTTGCCTTATTATAAATTAAGGCATAGGTATATCACTCGTCTCATTATAATTTTTTGAAATTGGTATATTGCTCACCTAATAAAGAGATTATAAGTGATTACTATATCACTTAGTTAATTATAAATTAAGAGGATTAGTAGATCTCTTGCCTAATTGTAAATTTAAGCAGTGGGAGAGGATACATGTAGCCTGTGTAATTGTCAATCTAGGATTTTATTGGATCATTTGACTGTGTGATGTATTGATAAAATGCCTGGTCTTCTTTTCCAGTTGCTGGTAATCGACCCTGAGAAACGGATTTCCCATTTGGAGCAAATCAAGTCTCACATCTATATGAGTGATGTCAATTTTGATGCTGTGTATCGTAGAGAGATCAAACCTTCCTTTGTGCCTTCTGTAAGTAAACAAAAATTGTAAAAGAAAATATATATGAACATTATATCATGAACATAAATACGAAGGTGTAACCCTATGGCAGCATTGCTGAATTATAACTAAGAAAATTGTGCAAACTGAAAGATTATATGGGACTTTATCATGTTACCATTAGTCAGGGTATTTAATAGACAGGCTATGATTGCACTGCAATGAAGGCTGGTCGCCCACACAGCCAACAACACTATCATTACCATTTGTGAGATATTTCACACACCTTAGTTGTATTGAAAATGAGATCACTGATACTGGTCCAAATGACAGAGTGATGTCCCTTTTATAATTTAGAGTGACATCCCTTTGTGACGTGCCATAAAACAATACTTACTTTTCACTGTTACCCCAATTGCTTTAAATATGTGTAGTAAGTTAGTACAAATATAAGCAGCCAATCTGAAACCTGTTTGGGCTCAGATAAAGTTTGTTTTCACAGCTCTCATTTTGTTTGTGGATTAGATGAAAGCTCTAATCGGACTCCTTTTCATGCCTTTTTAGAGAGCAAGCTTGTCCTTAGGAAGTTGATAAAACCCATGTTTAACAGTTTTGATTGACCATTGCTGGCTGTAAATAGAAGGCACTCAGTTGATGCAGCATCATAAATCCTATCATATGGGATTTAAATGTGGCCTGTTGTTGTGAAGTAGTGGTTAGTGTACACATTTACTAATCCTACTTCAATGTATCATTCACGGGATCAAATCCGTCTGTATATGAAGGACGCCACAGCATTGTTGAAATACCACTGAATATGGGGTAAAACACTAATCAATCAATCAGTATATGAAGGAGTGGCGAGATGTGGCTCCAGCAATCCCGGAGGTTTCCTCTTGGTTTTCCACCATAGCTAAGCAAGGAACAGTGTGAAAGTGGACAATTCGTCATCATACATATAAGAAATATCTTGTTTGAGTGACATTTACAAGCTAGGTAAATTACAAAGACATGACGACTGATATGGATTTTCAACTTCTGGATATATATATCCAGAAGTTG
>JAVFBW010176550.1:0-10879 GCA_034783835.1 Mopalia ciliata
GCGGGGGTGGTTTTTACGAGGTTTCCTCCCGGTTTTCCACCGTAATAAGGCTGTGTACAGTGTGAAGTGGACAACCCATCGTCATATAAGTGAAATACCCTTGAGTACGACATTAAACACCAATCAAACAAACAAACAAATCTTGTTTCCCCAGGGATTTTCTAAGCGAAAGAGGAACAGCAAACTGATATGTGATGCCTTTGTATGTCCTGTGAGTGTCCTGTATTGGTCCTGTGATGTTTTTGTTTGTTGCCAGTGCTGTCAGGGATGGTTTTCTTCAGCCATTTTGCCGGCTCCCCGTCATGTGAATTTCATAACGTTAAGTACAGCGATGATATAGGTGAAATACCCTATGTACAGCAATGATCATGTCAGCCTGTCGACCAACAGGTATATGAGTGAGTCACATGTTGTGGATCCTGCAATCATGGAGGTGGTTTTAACAAGGTTTTCTTCCAGTTTTCCACCATAATAAATCAGGTGCAATGTGAAGTGGACAATCCCTCGTCATATAGGTGAAATACCCTTGAGTACGACATTAAACCTCAATCAATCAATCAATCAATCAATCAATCAATCAATCAATCAATCAAACAATCAAGTACAGTAATAAACCCAAATCAAACAAACCAAGGGATACCCCTTTCTCAGATAGCTCTATCCTTTGCCTTGTTTTATTATTTATTCTCATGCTGCAGCCACAATCAAACAAACAATCAAAATGAAGAAATCTATTTTTTTTACCAATTAACCTGTTCAATCCAAACACCATATGTTCTCATTATTGTGTTTTAATAGTTGTTCAGGTAAACATAGGAAACAGATTAAAAAAATATATATATATTTATTTGACCGTGGCCTAATTTTAGGTGACACCAAAAAAAGTTCAACAGGCCCTGCTGGTAAAAATCATTGTATTATAATGGACGAGGTGGATGGTGTAGCGGGAAATGAAGATCGTGGAGGAATACAGGTCTGTCTCATATCAACTCTTTTTGTTTTGTATCCATCAGGCAGGCAGTTGTTAGGGACCTTCCTGTAACCCTAGTGCCAGTTGTTCGAAAGACTTAAGAAATACTATTATAATTAGCTGCTATCACCGGATTTATTGCTAAAACCTGGTTAGATGAAACTAAGAACTTCTAGATGCATGACATCATCTAATAGGGGATTCAATCCATAATCGTTTCTAGCAACCAGCCCCTGGTGCTCTCTGATCTTTGAAGAGCAGCAATACTGTCTTTACTTAACACTAGAGGACAATTAACTTCTCACCATTATGGAAACACTTCAATCTTGATTGTACTAGCCTTTTGTTAATTATTGTTGGAATACACAGCCGTCATATAAGTGAAATATCCTTAAGCACAGCATAAAACACCAATCAATCAATCAATTAATCTATTTTCTTAGTTGCATTTGTAATCTTTTATTTCTATCACCCTTATTTTTAATCTTGTTATTTTGCAGGAGTTAATTCTGTTAATAAAACAGACAAGAATTCCAATCATCTGTATTTGTAACGACAGAAATCACCAAAAGATGAGATCTCTCGTTAATCACTGTTTTGATCTGCGATTTTATAAACCTCGAGTAGAACAGATAAAGGTGAGTTTACTTTTGATTGATTGGCTGTGTATAAATCCCTTGTAACAAGTGAAGAAAAGCTATTTTAATTAAAAAAAACAGGATATAATTTATAAAAACGTCAAGCTACAAACTTGAGCAGTATGAATTTCTTGTAATCATTTGAAATGCTTTACATTTCCAGGGGGCAATGATGTCTATAATTTTCCGAGAAGGATTAAGCATTCCACCTCCAGCCCTTAATGAGATAATCCTGGCTGCTAATCAGGATGTTAGACAGGTAGGGGATAATCCTATTCTTATAAACACAAGTTCATCAAGGTGTTTGACACGTCAGGTATAATCTGATCTTTCACTGAATTTTATGCCTTGTGTATGGCACTCCAAAGATTTTATTTTTCTTGGAGTAAAATTAATAAATCTTGAATTTTTTCTGCTTTGGCATATACTTGTGTGGTTAACTTGTTCCTTGTAGCTTTGATTTCATAGGTTATTACCTGTACCCATGCAGAGTGCGGACTAACCTACCCAGTGTATTCTGGAGAATTTTGTACAAAGAATGTATACTGAATACACCAATTTACCATTGAAATTAATATTCCACTATATACTGTATCACATAAATACACAAAGTGGTAATAAAATAGTCAAGAAAAAGATTATTTTTTTTACGCCTTCTAGGGTAAGACGGTCTGTTTTTGTGGGCACACACCTTCCTGTGAGTGAAACTCCCTAAAGTATGGGCCTGCGGCCGTGGCTCAGCGGTAGCGAGTGCGCTTCCTGAACTGAACATGCTTTGATTTCCCGTTCACGGGTTCAAGTCCGCCTTTCGACCATCAGATATATGAGCGAGTCACATGTTGTGGCCGGCAATCGCGAGGGTTAATTTTACAAGGGTTCCTCACGGTTTTCCAGCGAAATAAGGCTGTGTTCAGTGTGAAGTGGACAATCCATTGTCATTTAAGTGAAATACCCTTGAGTACACATTACACACCAATCAAACAAACGAACAAACAAACCCTAAAGTATGACATGAAATCAATGTTAAACAAACATTTATATTTCCAGGTTATTCATAATCTTTCCATGTGGTGTTCCACAAACAAGTCCATTACATTTGAACAGGCCAAGGTAGATGCACAAAAGGCCAAGAAAGATCTAAAAATTGTAAGTAAAACAACTATCAAAAGGATAAGTTCTTAGCTAAGAATTAACTTGTTCTATGTGAACTATTTTGTTAAAGTTGGAGATTTTATTGTCTGTAAAAAATCCAAACCAACATATTGATAGGAGCCTGTGGGTAGTGCCTTAGCTGGGTTGGAAATCTGCCGCTCAGAAACATCTAATCGGAGATTGATTTACCGTTTAGTGGTTCGAATCCGCCTTTCCACCGTCAGTTATATGAGAGAGTCACATTTTTGTAGCTCTGGCAATCGCGGGGGTGGTTCTTATGAGGTTATGGTTTTTCCACCGTAATAAGGCTGTGTACAGTGTGAAGTGGACAAGCCATTGTCATATAAGTGAAATACCCTTGAGTACGACGTTAAACACCAATCAAACAAACAATCTAATGTAAGATATTTTTCTTGTCAAAATTTAAATTTTTTCTATCTTTGCCGTTTTAAAATTGAGAGTTTCTACCTGTCGTTTTAACCATTTTTAGAAATCTGCCCATCTCAATTTAAAATGACAGGTGAATGGGTCTTTAGCTAAATTTATACCTGTGGAGCAGTATGTAAGGAGCATGGTCTTGTTGTCTTGTTTTCAGTAAATAAGTTCTAATTTTAAAGGTTGTGCAAGTGTAAGTAAGTGAAAGTGTGACAAGGCAAAATGTCAGATGCTGTTTTCAAGCACACGGTCATTGCTCATTGTTTAACTTCTGATCTTCTGAATGACAGCTCATATAAGTTACCTTGTCATTGGCGGTTTATGAAAAGTTTCTAATGTGAAATGATTAAAAAATGTTGAACCCAAATCAAACAAACACAAAACAGGTGGTTTCTTTGTGAGACAAATAAAAACTCCCTTACAGTTAGTTATCAGCTCAAAAGCTGTCAGGAGTTTCCGGAGTAGAATTTATTTCCAGAAATTTTACGCTTGCCCAAATTTAATGTGTCGATAATAATGTAAAGAAATTACTATCTGCATGATAATTATTTCAAAAAGTGGTGCAGCTAACTGCATATATACTCCTGTCAATTGAGACATTTATAGGTTACCCATCACAACTGAAAATTAAGATCCACAGAAACACTTACTTCCGATAGTTTTCTACATCCTGATATTATTTATTGCTTCTTACTTTTGGCCTTATGAATTAAGGATAGAAACCTGCAAGACATTGTCGAACCACTGGTCAAAACATTCGTTCAAATTCCTCAAATTTGTCATTGTCAATATCTTATTGATTAGTATTTGTTTAAAGCATTGTTTCCAAAATGAACAAAAATCATATTCTGTCATGAAAACAAATTAATCTCTTTAACTTTCAATTTTTATATAAATTTAGGTTTAAATCGATTGTCTTTCTCTGTCTCTTCCAGGGGCCATTTGATGTTTGTCGTAAAGTTTTTGAGGGTGGAGAAGAAAAGCGCAAAATGTCTGTTATTGATAAGTCTGATTTATTCTTCAATGATTACAGCATCGCTCCTCTGTTTGTCCAGGAGAATTACATACATGTGAATCCATATTCTGCCAGGTATAAGTCATTGCTGGGTTATCTCCCTTAACAGTTTTTTTGTCTCAATGGTTACTTCCCTTGAAGCCCTCTTTTCATCTGTAGTTTAATAGACCTATATGGTTACATGACAGGTGATAGATTGATCCTGGTGAGAAAACTATGAATCACATTTTTAACAAAAAAAATCTCAGATGAAACCTTGATTTTATTTGTCTGAGTGAAATAACAACAAGTATGGTAGTAAAGGGCCAACAACCAAACAGCTCTCATTATAAAAGTCAAATACCTATAAGAAGGACATTAAATAACCTACCAATCAATCAGTTTCTCTTGCGATTCTATGCTAAGGGTGTTCTAAATAAAATGGCAACTTGAAGCTGATCTGTCCTGGTGTCTACCGCTGTAAGCCGTGTATAATGGAAACTTATTATTTAGAAACTTGTCTCTGGGAGTTACCTAGAACATAGAACTGTGCCAGTGTGATTGCTTTTAGAAATATACTGGACATTTATCATCATAAAAGTGAAATATCTATGAATAGGACATTAAATCTCAATCAATTGGAGGAAAATGTGCTTTCATATCTTTGCCCAGTTTATAATGTATTATAAAAACAATAACAGAATTGAATTTGTGTGCTTAAATTGTGTTACAGGGGTAGTGTCGGGAAGCACCTGTCACAGTTAGCTAAGGCTGCTGATAGTATGTGTACAGGAGACCTCATAGAGAAGAAAATACGCTCCCAGTCTAAATGGGGGCTGTTACCCATGGAGGTATGTGTTAAACACTAGCAAAAATCAATCCTGTTGATTGGTAGTCTCGATCCAAATATCTTTTTAATTTTAAATATTATCTTTACTGAAGTTTACTTGAATAAAATGAAGATGCTTTGAAATGCAAATCTAAGTAAGAACTCCCCCTGCCCCTAATGTATATGGTGACTGTCGCACAAGGTGGGCAGCTTGCTAATCTAAAGCAGATATATGAGTGAGTCACACAATGTAAGATTGGCAATCACTAGGGTCAGAAGTTTATTAACTGGAAGTATGTAACTGACATATAGCAATTTCCACGGCATTGTAGACCAGGAAGAAATGGTGACATCACATTTAAGACATTTGTCATTACTTGTGATGAACTCTGGGCAATTTTGTCCCTGATCAGCCACTGTGTATAGCAATTGCTTTCGTTTGGACAAAATAATATAATATTTGTCAATTTACTGTATAACTTCTATAAGTTGGGACACTCTAATTCTGGTACAGGCCGAAGAAATAACATGCAAGAACCCCTGGGGTAAAGCCTATTTTCTTTGTCCCCACTGCTAGAAGTTATGGGTAATTGCCGTTAATGGCCTATATAACAGACACATATTGCTCTACGTAAATGCATTTCGTTTAGTTAGAAACATTATGATCGAGGAATGCCAGAAGTTTCCCATAATCACTTTTAAAGTTGCGTTCTTCCGAATTTTCATGTATGTTACGTCACATGATATGTTATAACAGGGGGCTTGGTCCCGAATGTCGGTTAGCTTTTTTATATGGCAGTTGCATACTTCTAGTTAATAGACTTCTTCGAGGGTGCAATTCGTTAAAACACTTATTTTGAATTTCAGGCTATATTTGCGAGCGTTGTGCCAGGGGAGGAAATGCAGGGTGGAATCTCACAGATGATCGCTTTCCCCAGCTGGTTGGGGAAAAATTCATCACAAAATAAAAATGATCGTATTTTACAAGAACTCCACACACATATGAGTTTACAGTAAGTTGATGAAACAGGATTGTCACTGGTTGCAACTCTTGGGTACATTGATTGGGTGTCCCTAGTGATGAGCAGACATACATACCCTGTGTGTTTTGGTTAATTTTTGTACACAGATTTTTTTAAATACACCAATAGGCCATGAAAATACGCACAGGTATTAAATGGCCCGCTATGCTGTCTCACAAAAATAAATATTATGGTATTTCTAAAGTATTTTCTTAAAGCAATACTGTAGACGGCTATAAAATGCATATAGGTAAAACGAGCATCATTTCTTGTGTTCAATTATGCTCTCATATTTTCTAATCAAGCTATATCAATTTTATAAATCTTAAACAATGTGTAATGCTCAAATAACAGTCAAATTTATCCGCGCAGTCATTTCTAGGTACTTTTATCATTAAACAGAAGAGCTCCACAAATATGGACCAATTAAATATCTTTGTTTTTCCAAAAAGGTGACTACGTCATGAGACCTGTAGAGTCATCTTTTTAAATCTTTGACCATTCACCTATATAGGTCATCGGTTCACACATGTTATTAACCTGTAACACACAAGAGTGTTGCCTTAGATTTAACCTGTAAAAATGTGGATTGCTTGTAACTTGACTTGGTTTATGTTAGGGTATTTTGTCTTATTTTAAATGCTGTTTGTTTTAGTGTATCGTCTGACAAACGAGGATTGAACATGGATTATCTCCCTTACATGAGAAAATCTCTAACAGATCCATTAGTAAGGGGAGAAAGTGATGGGGTCAAGGAGGTCATTGGTGTAATGGATGGCTATAACATAACTAAAGACGATTTTGACAGCGTTATGGACGTCACAAAATGGCCAAATAGTTCAGACCCATTTTCTTCACTCAGTTCAAAGGTAACCTATTGAGACTAACTTATAGGGTGCTTAACTCTTTGCCTCCGGAATATGTTTTCACATGTGGTTCTATTTAGACGGAATATCCTTATAGAAAATGTAAAAAAAAATTACGTTTGTAAAGTAATATGGCCATAACTTTTAAAAGTATATATTTTCTTCATTAGGTATACTTTCTCTATCTAAAAAGGCTATAATATTGCCGCTTTCAGTGGCTTGTTGGATGCAAAGAGTTATGGGATTGATTGAAGTATTTTTGTTGATAACCCTGAAATGAAAATTGAAAATCTATAAATTAACCAAAATTGAATAATAATATGTTCGGAGGCCATTTGAATATTGTAGAACAGTGAGAGCTAAATTGTTTAAAAAGATGTTTATTAGCTGAAACATAAATTCTAAATATGGCTGTGTAAACTCTCGTATTGTTTTATTTGTTTCAGACAAAGGCTGCTTTTACAAGAGCCTACAATAAGGAAAGTCACATGACCCCTTATGCTCTCGGAGATGGGACTAAAAAGAAGAAAGGTAAAGTAGGCGGAGCTGATGATTCACAGTTGCTAGGCGAGGAAGGAGGTGGAGCTGTAATTGAGAGTGAGGAAGAAGATGAAAGTATAGGAACTGATGGGATGATTAAGGTGGGGCTTGTTGCTATTAAGGGAGGAACTTGTTGTTGTAAATGATTGCAGACAAATCTTTATTATTTTATGTTTTTCTTTTTGAATAAATAAACAAATCAATTTATATATACAATTATGTCATGAATTCAGGATAAATTGTTATAGAAAGTGGACTTTATTTTATAAAGGATTATTTAAATTTATACTCAAAATATATCTATCATGATTCTTTGGCAATTTATTTGTCCTATTTTTATTTCAGATGAAAAAGGCTGCTGCGAATAAGAAAGTCCCAGCTGGTAAAACGGCTGGCAAGGGCAAATCGACTGAAACAAAAGGGAAAGGTCGTGGCAAGGGGAAAGGAAAAAGTTGATTGTGTCTTTGACATAAATGGAGATATGCAACAAGACTTTCATCGCAGTGCTCACTCTGTGAACAATAACAGTTCTGTTGGCTTTCAGTCCTGCACATATCTTTTTGATTTCATTAAAAGCAACGGAATATGTAAATGAGCTACTGTCTGTATCAAAGATAAAATTATCTTTTTGACCTTGGTCATGTGATCAGAAAGTCTGTTCCCATTGGCTGTCAAATATGACCTTCTGATTGTATCATGATATGATAAATTTTGTTTGCCTTGGTGATGTGATCTGAAACTCACTTCCCACTGGCTGTCAAATATGACCTGCTGATTGTATCATGATATGATAAATTTTGTTTGCCTTGGTCACGTGATCAAGAAGTCACTTCCCATTGGCTGTCAAATATGACCAGCTGATTGTATCTAGATAGAATGGAAATTGTTGGTCATGGTCATGTGATCATAAAGTTACTTTCCATTGGCTGTGACCTACATTCACTGCAGACTTTTAAAAGTGTTTTGAAATGGTAACCAAATTGATGATGCATTCTTAAAAAAAGTCTGATTTTTGTTATTGTCTTTTTCCAAACGCAAAGGCATGCGTGCAAATGAAATATTGTTCACTGTGCTATTCGTATATGTTAACAGTGCTATGGATTATTGTAGCCAAAAAGGGAAGAGCTGGTAATTCTGCTGAAATCTTGTCAGTCATAGGTAAAATTGAGGTAACGTCACCAGCATTCTGCCATGTGATCAGAAAGCCCCTGTTCTGATTGGCTGTGAAATGTGACCTGCTGATTGTATCAAGATAAATTTGAAATTGTTGATCATGTGATCAGAAAGTCACTTCCCATTGGTTGTGACCTACAGTTGAGTCACAGCAGACTTTCAGGGCAGACCTGTGCTGTTGGGGAGAACAGGCCGAAAAGGATCTTCCCATGGTCATGCAAACTTAATTTAGGATGACTGATTTATAGGTTTCCCAATCACAAATGGTTGTCTAAATTAACATTTTCTACTCATTATGATAAATTTCGTCAATCCAATCATCGATGAAGTTTGTATTATAAACCAATATTGCTTTATTTTTCATAAATGCACATTTATCTATTTGAAAAAAGAGGCAGCAAATTAATACGTTAGCTCACACAAATTTAAAGCATCCCATTTAAGGTTCTGCCCGAAGAGATTACAGCACCAGTCTGGTGTGTATTAATCTGTTAATCCAGAATTTAGAATGCACGAATCTGAGTAGAATGATTGGTTGTACTGTGTGATCTGTAGCTTTACGAGATCAGATAAGTTAACCTCTGTCATAAGAGGTCTTAATACATCTTTGGTTTTCTGAGAATAGGTTTCAGTTACAGCTCAGATGTGACAATAACACCAGGCATGTGACCAGTACACAAAAGAACATATTAAAATTCTCAATTTCGAGACCATGAAGGCAAAAATATCATAAAAAAAACTCCAGAAAATACAACAAAAAAAAAAAGTAGTATACCAGGAAATACTAACAATTTTGAGAAAATACTATTAATGGTCAGTAAATACCGGAAAAGATATTATTAAAAGAAGAAAATACACAAAATGTTAGGAAAGTTTTTCTCAAAAAAGTAACTTTTACACATAAATTTCATTCAGAGTGGGCAGCTCTGCTGTCAAAAGAACTGAATCTTTCTTTAATCTTTGTTTAATTATTGTAAAAACAGGACAGTGAACACTATTAAAACATAACATGTAACAGTATTCTTGTTGTCATGGCTAGGGCTGGGCGTGATTAGGTTTTAGTTCAGATAAAGGTTTGTATTAAGATTAGGAACAAACAGTTCACATTGGAGGGATATACTGTAAAAAGAGCCCTGTAGTCAAAATGACAATGGTAAAGTTACAGTTAAGAGGTTTCACAGGTGACAAAATATGTGTTTACGTTTTTGTTAAATTCTGGGAAAAAAATTCCCCCAGAAAAATACTGGAAATAAATATTAAATTTTATTAATTGTGTTTTAGTAACTTTTTTCTTCTCATAAATGTGCTTATAACTGTACATGAGTAGTCCATATTAACGCTGCCAAATGGGAGGGATCGAGTATCTTATTGTGTGTTGCCAGTGACCATGGGGTGACTTTATCCATGTTACATGAGTGAAATAACCTTACGTATGATGTTCATCCCCAATCAAACACTATCATCCATGTTAAATGCTTGTCAATATTCTTTCTTTTATTTAGGGCTTAGGGGCCATCCAGATAGATTACACAACACCGTAACAATTCCTCAATGGTCGTTTTTGGGTTGTCATGACAAATTGCTTAAACCAATGAATGGGATGTTGTGTTAGGATTATGCTTAGTTAAGGGCAATAGATATGTGAATGATTTGTGTCTTTTTAAAAAGTGTATATACAGTGTTTTCGTTATTTTGGGGTAACACCTTTTTAGATTAGAACAGATTAAAGTCCAGAAAATTTTGCAGGTTAAAGCCTTTCATGGAATTGAACCCTCTGAGTCAGGCACTGAATCACCAGGTGTAAATACGGGCCATTTAGACCACTCAAACTTTCTACAAGGCTTTGATTCTGTGACAAGTTTCAACCTGCAAAATTTTCTAAACTTAAATCTGTTCTAATTAAGAAAATGTTTTCACAAAATAATGAAAAAACTGCAATCGAGAGATATGACTGGTCCCCTGGCTGCTTAATGCATGCATTTTGGTTTTTGTCGCCAAACCTGGTGTATATCAAACAGCTGGTAACATGGCTATTGGTGTATTCCAAGTTCAATAAAGCAAAATACTCTCAGGTTATGCATAAAAGACATTCTTATTAAGGACTCTACCGCTAGTCAGGGGTAAAATTTCGACTTTTTTTTTTTTTTTGCCTTTCTAAAATCTTCTTTTTATAATCTTGATAATTCAAAAAGTTTGACCAAAAAATGTAGTATTTTAGAATGTTTTTTTAAGTTTTAAATTTTAAAATTCGTGCTTCAAA
>JAVFBW010176561.1:0-10879 GCA_034783835.1 Mopalia ciliata
CCCCACAAGCATCTATCCGTAATGTGCACTATTTTAAAAAGTTCATCTGTAGATTTCCTTTTCGCAATAAAACCATTCCATTATTGAGTTGATTGATTATGGCACAAAGGCATTGTATTTCATTGTTGACAAGAGATGTAAAGTTGATATTTACAATAATTCATTCACGTAGATGCTGTCAAAAAATTCAGTTATTCACTAGAAAGCTATATTTCTAATAAGGAACATCACACGATTGCACCATTAGGTTTATGTTTCATTAGGGTTTATTTCACTTACATGACGAAATATTGTCCATTTTACACTTGTTCCTTTATAGGATGGTTCAAAACAGGAATTAAAAGCATCGTAAAAGACACCCCTGAGTCCCGGTACCACATCGTGCTACTATTCCTATACTTGAATTTTCGACAAACGGAGTCAATCGTAGGAAAGAAGGATCGAACGAGTTAACTACAACCGCGGGTCTGTTAAAATATTAGTGGAGGAGACTTGAAAAGACACCCATTTTAGGGATATGGGGATCTCCAATGTGCATATTATTTTAAAATAGTTTATCAGATCTATGCTTGAAACCAAATCTGGAGACTTGATCATTGAGGGCACCTGCCATCAACAAAACAAGTCGGAAATCTCAACTCGTAATTACAAATTTCAAAAGTTTTGCGTCCTCAGACTTTTAGAAGTTGGAAGTTGGCCGGCCCTTTCCGTCTCATCAATTTTGTATACTGTATTATTGTACACAAAGAAAATGTATGGGACCGTCTGCGGTAGGTGTGATGAGCAAATCGACAAAGTGACGTCGTCTACTCTTAATGTAACCGACAGCTCACATAGAAAATCATCTGTAGATAAAATCACGGCTCATCAGCTTTGGTGTATGGCGTCGTTGTTCCGTGTCATGCTTGTGTTCCTTGTCTTGTTTGTCTCAAATCTCCTTGTAGCACATGTCTGCGGGTTGAATGGCGACGAAGATTACTTAACAATCCGTAGTTTGAGTATCACATGTCATTATTCTAATACACACTAGATTGATCCTTTATGATATGACCATTTATTTGATTCCCGCAATGCAATAGACCATAACATGGGTCAGTTAATTAGTTACATCAGCTCTGGTGCCAATTGAGGCATTGACACAGTTTTTTATTTACTAATTACACACTTTTTGGCATCTCAAGACATCTTAAATGACAGCTAAGACCAGTGCATTACAAAGGAATAATACACACAGTGGGAATTGACATTAAGCTACGTTTTATAGTATACAGTATCCCAATGTCCTGATTGTGTATGTGTGTCCAAGCGCATACTACTTAAGCGTGAAGCGGAAAACCATAATAACGGTCAAATTAACTGCAGTTTAACGGTTCTTTTCACGTACATGTTAAATATATTTGACATGAAAACACAGGCTGGTGATGAAACTCTTAAACATCTTATAGATACTATGAACATTCTCATTAATTATCCACGTTATGTCACGTTTTTTCACGTTATGTCACGTTTTCAAAGAGTAAGGTTCCAATGGAACCTTGACCCGATTCCAAAACTCATTTTATACGTTGATCAAAATGATTTAGAGCCTTCAAATTAGTTTAATTAGGTAAGTCATGTATAACAATAAAAAATAAAATGTTTTGTACAATTGATCCCTGATATATATCACCAGGTAAAGAAGATATTGACTCACAACTACCTGCCTTCTGGTCAAGGGCAGTATAAGTGAAGACTTTCATGCTTTCACAGGAACAGAACATTTGTATATAACGTTCAAAATTATGTTTGTGTTGCTGTTAACTCTTTGGACGGATATCGTCGTCAAATTTGTAAAATACCTTGAAGTGCGACGTAAAACATCAATCAATTAATCAATCAAAGCCCTTTTGCTTAGTGGATATTTTAGCAACGATACACTCGGGTTTGTTAAACATTGCTTTTTAATATACATGCTTGGACAACTAATAACAAATATATTTCGTGTGTACAAATTAGTTTTCCTTGCTTATAGATATGCCGGATCATAAGTAAGATAAACTGATCCAACTTAAGTTCCCTTCAACAGAATTAATGGAAACGAAAACTAGTGTGGAATGTAAAACATTCACATCTTCTATTTCTGACGTTTCAATGGAAATGTAATAACTAAATGCGTTAGTTCACTGACTGGTCTTTGCAACTTTTGATTATCAATAAAAAAAAAATTACACAACAACCGATATGAGAAAATAAATTTTATTTGTATATAAACTTGTAAAGGACAGAAATAGCACTTTTAATTGAACGATATGAATACATATATAATTTTTTATAAAGCAGTAAACGGAAATAATGTAGCAATGATCATCCTAAGCGTAGTCCAGCTCAATTTGGTAATAAACACACCGTACTTGTTTTCTTTGGAACACACAAGACAAGAGACGAATCGTCAATTATATCGGTTATCACCATTGTCTGTCACTCAACCTATTAATGGGACTTAGTCCAAAATGAAACATAGCTGTTTCATTTTTATCGAGGTATATAGGTCTTTGTGGAAAAATATAATCAATAACATTCTCATAGCAGTTATTTACAAAGTAATTGGTAAAATTAAATTCACTAGTTTCTGATTTCCGTCTTTTTAAACAGCCCAAATCTTCAATGCAACTGTAATTTGTAATATCTCGCTGAAGAGAAAGCGAAACTTTTCGTTTCCGTTTCATTGTCGTAGAAAAGCAGCACGATTCACATAATGGAGAGTTGATGGTATCACATGGGGTTTCGGTAACGCTGGACGACAATAGATGTGTAGAGTCTCCCATTGCACAAGTGGATGGTAAAATAACTTGATTCATATCATTTACAGGCACATCGAATTTTGGTAATTCTTGCTGAATGTCTGGTAAATCCAGAATATCATCAATTGAGGGAATTACTACGTCTTTAACGAACCAATCATCTGAAAATATACAAATAAACATTGATAAGATAACGTCAATTTGACTGAAGCAAGTTAATAAAGTTCGTAATTTGTATTTCCCACGTTTATTTGATTAAGAATTTAACTGTGGAACAGTCAGACATTCCAGAAGCCGTTATTGTTCCGTATTATAAAAGTTGGTTGACAATAAGCAACGGAACAAAGGGTGACTCAATCCAAGAATCTATCTTATTTGGTTAACGACACCGCAGACAATAGTTAAAAAACTGACTTTACTGGTAACCTACCTGTTATATTATAAAGATCCTGATTTTCAACATCACATGTTTCTGATCGCCCATTCAAAGTATTGCACGAATTCAATGAAATATTTGAGTCAATTTTCAGAGCTGGTTCCGCGGAATGTGAACTCTCTTGTAATCCAGGAAACTTCGTCTCATCAATACTGTACACTATATTTGTTTCTACGAACAAGGGCTTGGAAAAATCCGTGGAAGAGGTGAATGGGCAAATAGGTAAAGTGAAATTCATGCTGACTGGGTAACGTCCCGATCTGGTATGCAAACAGCACTGAATGCAATGGTTATTCGGTAGTCCTTATATACCTCTCACCCGAGATAGACAACAAACACTCGATAATTCTTGAGTCAGCAGCTTCCGGCCGCGGTAAGATTACGTAATTAGCTGCCTGCTTTCGGTCTTTTGTTGTTTGTGGCAAATATGTCTAAAAAGCAGGGAGGCGTGGACACCCCTTTCCCCCGTCTGATACCCATGGCTGTGTCTGTGAATCAGCTGTGCGGTCATTAATTACTGTTAAATCCCACTTACACAATACTTAACCATACACAGTGTGATATACACAATCCCCCATTTGTCACAAACAGACCAGCACTGTCACCCAGTTCAGATACCTGGGGTTCAATGGTACACACCGTTGGGGGTTATCATCCAGGTCTGGTAGCGTGTGGAGAGAAGATTGTATCGCGTCAAAAATGTTTGTTGCAAAAGGGAAATTAAAGCTAGAGCAATGACCTTGACATATTTCCTTTCACCGTTAAAAATTCCCAGCAGGACAGGCCCCGTGATCGGGAGTCACCCATGATTAAGTTTTTTGTTTAATCTGTATACAAAACCGTCATTATTGAAAAAAATATTATATATAAATGTTCCCATTTTTTTATTACTTTTTCTGCTAGATTCGCGTTTCTTTTCGAAAGAATGTTTACTGTCAACGTCACCTTATTGTTTGCACCTATATATAAATATTATGTCAGTAACCATCGGCTTTAAAGGCTTTTCATCACATTCGCTGCTTTCTGCAATAAATTTTACTTGAACTGCGTCTGTGTCATTCACGTCCCGACTGTGACACATAAGCTTACATGTTTGAACAAAATAGTGAAGGTACATAATCAGAAAACAATAATAGTATACATGATTTAATTTGATAATAGAAAGATAGATCTTAACCCAGAAGTAAAGTGAAGAACACATTTATAAACTTACACAGTTTCAAAAACTTGTGCTTTGCGGGTAATAGTAATTCCATTCCGGAAAAAAAGGGATATTGTAGACAATAATGAAATTCATCGGCGCCTAACTTGTCAGAGAAAAATTGCATACTTGCTGTACCCTGTCTATAAATTATCATGGTAACAACTTATTGTTCTATCTGGGTGATGAAATATATTAAAGCTGACATTCACATAGCATTCATTTCCCTAACGTTCCCTCAGAAACCCAAGTTACTGGCTGGTACTTTAATGTTTTTGATTAGGAACATCACACGATTGTACTTATTACCTTGGGAATCATCAGCAGGGCAACGTGTCAGTGCTAGTCGTAATCGGCATAGGATACCTCTTCAATCTATCATCAGACTTTAAGTGGACTGCACTTGGCCATTTGCACGATGATATTCTTTTCAAGTTAGCGGCGAAGTCGTGGGGTCTTTTGTACTCGAACTGTACCAATCTAATTCCTGTTCTATTGTTAATATGCCCGGACATGTTCGAGTATTAGGTGACTATTGAAAGTATTTATACACCCTCTTTGGATTAATGGTAGCGAGTTTCCTGAAGGTTAAAGGTTATTCTGGTCACTGTTGAGATTTAACAGAGACAATTAAGATTCAATTCAACTCTTGGCTTTATGAAGCTGAATCCCGGGTTTCTATACAAATCGAGAATATTTCTTGGATGCTCGCTAAATTTTAATTTCATATTTGGCTCTTAAACAGAGATTGTCGCAGATTAGCAGAAAACAATGATGAATGATGCATCCGTGGTTAACATAGATTGTTTGGTTTTTAAAATGACTTTGCAATTGCAAATAGGTGTGTATAATACAGCATACGTAATCCGGATCAAGTTAATATGAACAATGAATTTTTGGAAACAATTAAACACTGGTATTCAAAATTATTTTCAAAGTAAATTTAAATATACTTGCGCAATACGAAAGTCTTTAAGATTAAGCTTTATTATTCAATTAACAAAACCTTTACTAATTACTAAATAAGCTTTTGTCTAAATTTTCCCACCTTTCGTACCGTTCTGTGGGAAGGAAAGACCCAAAGAGGCCGTTACAATTTATAGCACTTGTTTAACACCAATTATGTCCAATTTGCATGCTGCTTCCTACTAAAAACCTCTGATAAGTGCCTATATTAACCATTGGTTTACATCGTGCTTCACATTGTGCCACGTTCAGTTGTCCTTGCATCTATAAAAACATCCGGACGCCCAATGGAGTCACACAGTTTGCAAATGACTGTTTTTTGATTTGCAACTTACTGTATTTTTTAAATACTGTTTCGGCATATATAACAAAACATCAATTTATTATCAGTTTAATAGTTGGTTTTTAGGTAGCGATTGATATAACATATTGCTGATAAATCAATAGAAAAACGAGACTAACAGATGACATATGGATGATTTCATGCCATTTATAATACGGTTTCCGGCTGAAGTCATTTCAGTATCCTTCGCACTCGGGTTAAACAGTATTTGATACATATTTACACATCTCCTGAAATAATTTCCACAAGCTTAATATATGTATGATTTGAAAATAATATGTTTCTTATAGGCTCCACAACATTGTTCATTTCTTATAAATGTACCTATACGTATAAATGTTATCCCCGAAAACATGGTCACAGCTCCAGGCAAGAAGCCAAATCTTGAAAGATGCTATTTACAACGCTCTAGCGATACTCAGAGCTACATGCCATTAACAAACCAGTTAGATATTTTTAACAACAATTTCGAAAGTTTGCTCTGTCAGCTTTCTTAATGGCTCGAAGTTACTATACCCTTCCCGTCTCATCCATCGTGTACTTTATTAGTATCCACAAACAAGGACGGATCGGCAGTAAGTATTGTGAGGGTATCAACAAAGTGACGTCAAAATCTTTATGTACAACTGGCAGCTCAAAATGTGCTATATTCCTGCAAATGTGTAGGGTTTGAAAGGCGTGGAGGGTTACATAAGAATCACCTTAGTTTCGGTTTGATAGTGTATCTGAGTACCCGGTGGCAAGTATTTAAACTAATGCTGTTGATTGCTCATCTTTGGTATTTCAATCAGAGACACGAAACGTTAACTTTTTTACAATTCAATTCAATTCAAAATACTTGTATACAACACAACCGACTGTGGCGTATGACAACACCAATCGTCCAATACAAATACACATACGTAGCTGATTTTACAGGGATTGTGGACTAGAGTAGTTATGCACAGTTCGAAAAATATGTAATCTTAGTTGGTAAGCTGTGTAACTTTCATCCTCTCAGTCGTTCGATTAAAGGACATGAAATAACTATTGAAGACGTAAATAGATAACATAAATATAGGCAGATCTTATCTTTTGAAAGAAAGGTTTATCAAGGAAGTAACGTAATTATTTGCCAACAACTTGGCGAATACATAGATCATAAGATCGTTCCTCTTTTCGGACATTTACCCACCGACCAGTATCAATGGGTAACCGATGATTTGTGGTTCTAAATTTAAAAACAAATATGTTCTTAAATTGTTAGGTAAACCGGATAAATGTTTGTTTAATGCAAAGTGGGGTTAAACTTTCATTTAAAAAAAAAACAAAATGCATTTCGATGACTTAGAAATGAATTTAAACCATACCTGTTTTAACAACATGTTCTTTTAAACAAACATCAAATATTAATCCAGTCGTTGGAACATGTTTTTGTCAAAACTTAACCACAGAAAACAATGTGACGGTTGACAAGTAACTTGACACATTATTTAATACATTTGTGGATATTAAAATCACATTGAACCTTTTTGCTTTCATGTCATCTGACAACAACGGCATCCAGAAACTCTTTCTCCGCCCATTGTCGAAAGTTTTACTCTCTATATAAGATAGATAATAACAAGTTGTCAGTCCTATAGGGTTATGCCACTGTCTAAAACGATGTTAAATAAAAGTTTGTTAATAGTTCTTTAGTAGACTTAATAAATTCTTTTAATAGAATGATTTTTGTTGAGATTTCGTTTCTAATATCTCGTAAGTTAATACAGTATTCCCTCCTGCAGAATTAAAATCAATCTTAGACAAGTCGTGGTCACGTTCACGAGAACAAATAATTTTTTGTTCAAAAGTACAAGTACCAGTTGAGACACCAAATCCTGTGCTGCTAAGTTTTCCTGTATTCTGGTTGGTCCATTGATAGATCAGTGAAGTCTGCTGTACACAGGATTTGATGACTCAACCGGTACTTGTGATCCTTTTTAATGGAGAATAACCAGAGTTACGATCAGATTATGAAAATGGAAATTACTGTTTCGTATTACACACAAAAGTGTTATTTATTTATAAAATATGTTTTTTGGGTGGTCTTCTCATTTAAGGCCTGTATATACTACAAAGGAATAATACACACAGTTGAATACACAATAAGCTACGTATAATGGGACTAGTATACAATATCTAAGTGTCCTGATTGTGTATGTGTGTCCAAGCATTAGCTACTTAAACGTGAAATGGAAAACCAGTGTAATTTTAGCAGCAGCTTAACGTTTATTTTCACGAACATGTTATATCCATTGAACATGAAATCACATGTTGGTGCTGACTTTTTACATGATGTAGATGATATGAACATTGTCGGAAAGGGAACCCGATTTGGGATTAAGAGAAATCGAGATGTATTAAGTTTCCCAGATATATGTGGTTCAAACAATATTTCATTTCCTAATCAGAATAGGAAAAGGCGATTCAATTTTAAACATTGTTACGTCTTATAACGTAATTCAATTCTATCACAATGAAACTATTTATTCTTTCAAAATCTCTCACAATTTTTAAAGAATTCGGTAAGTTAGTAATCACTAAATGTATAACTGCAAAAGGCAATTAAGACAGGTAAAAATCTAAATTAAGAAAATGTTTGTACAATTGATCCCTGATATATATTACCTTTGGAATTTTAATCACCAGGTAAAGAAGTTAATGACTCAAAACACTATTGATTATCCATTAAAACTTACACAACAACGGATATGAGAAAATAACATTATATTTGTATATAAACTTGTAAAAGACACAAATAGCACTTTTAATTGAACAATATTAATACATATATAATTGTTAATAAAGCCATAAATGGAAATAATTTAGCAATTAGCACCCTAAGCACAGCCCAGCTCAACTGGGCTATAAACGATACTTATTTAATATTTCTCATAATACACAAGACAAAAGATGAATCGTCAATTATATCGAGTATTACCATTGTCTGTCACTCAAACTTTTAATGGGACTGAGACCAAAATGAAACATAGCTGTTTCATTTTCACCAGGGTAGATAGGTCTTTGTGGGAAAATGTAATCAATAACATTCTCAAAGCAGTTGTCCAGTGAGTAATTGATAGAATTAAATTCACTAGTTTCTGATTTCCTTCTTTTTGAACAGCCCAAATCTTCAATGCAATTGTAATTTGTAATATATTCGTGAAGAGAAAACGAAACTTTTCTTTTCCGTTTCACTGGCGTAGAAAAGCCCCAAGATTCACATAATGGAGAGACGGTGGTATCAATCTGGGTTTCGGTAACATTTGACGTCAATAGATGTGTAGAGTCTCCAATTACACAGGCGGATGGTACAATAACTTGATTCATCTCATTTACAGGCGCATCGAATTTTAGTAATTCTTTCTGAATGTCTGGTAAATCCAGAATATCATCAACTGAGGGAAATACTACGTCCTGAACGAACCACGAATCTGAAAATACAAACACAAATATTGGTAAGATAACGTCAATTTGGCCGAAGACAGTTTAAAAAGTTCGTAATTCGTGTTTATTTTACTAAGAGCTTAACTGTGGAACAGTTTAGTCATTCCAGATTCCAGTAGCCTCATTAGGCCGTAGTATAAAAGTTGATTGATAATAAGCAACGGAGCAAAGGGTGACTATATCCAATAATCTATCTTATTTGGTTAACGACACCGTAGAACGGCGTAGACAACAGTTAATAACATAACAAGACGATTTTATGGATAGACAACTTCTGGATTTATTGGCGAGCAACGTTTCGGAACAGATACTTGCACCGGTTTAAAACGGTGCTAGTATCTGCTCCGAAACGTTGCTCGCCAATAAATCCAGAAGTTGTTTATCCATAAAATCGCCTTGTTATGTTACTATCCCTGCTTCTAAATGACACTCACTGAAGTTAACAGTTAATAAAATTGACTTTGCTGGAAACATGCAGACCATTAATTGAGGTGTGACTCTGTTATCTATATTAAGGTAACCTACCTATTATATTATAAAGATCCTGATTTTCACCATCACATGTTTCTGATCGCCCATTCAAAGTATTGCATGAGTTCAATGAATTATTTGAGTCAATTATCAGAGCTGCTTCCGAGGAATGTAATCTCTCGTGTAGTCCAGGAAACTTTGTTTCGTCAATATTGTATACTATATTTGTTTCTACGAACAAGGGCATCGAGAAATCCGTTGAAGATGTGAATGAGCGAATAGGTAAAGGGAAATCCATGTTCACTGTATAACTTCACGATCTGGTATGCAAACGGCACTGAATGCAATGGGGACAACTACAGTCCTCCCCTCTACAAACTGAGCTATCGACGGGATATTAATGCAATGGTGATTCGGGTGTATTTATATACCTGTCACCTGAGATAGAAAACAAACACGCCATAATTCAGGAGTCAGCAGCTTACGTCCGCGGTAAGATTACGTAATTAGCTGCGTGCTTTTAGCCTTTTGTTGTTTGTGGCAAATATGTCTGAAAAGCTTGGAGGGCGTGGACACCCCTTTCCCTCGTCTGTTTCCAATGGCTTTGTCTGTGGATCAGCTGCACGGTCATTAATTACTGTTAAATCCCACTTACACAATGCTTTACCATAAACAGTGTGATATACACAATTCCCCATTTGTCACGAACAGACCAGCACTGTCACCCAGTTGAGATACCTGGGGTTCAGTGGTACACATTCAGGTCTTGTAGCGTGTGGAGAGAAGATTGGATCATGTCAACAATGTTTGTTGCAAATGGGAAATTAAAGCTGGAGCAATGACCTTGACATATTCGCTTTGACCGTTAATAATTCCCAGCAGGACAGGTTCCGTGTGAAGGAATCACACACGATTAAGTTTGTTCGTTTAATCTGTTCCTTTAAACCGTCTAAACCGTATTTATTTAAAAAAAAAATGTTCCCATATTTGTTTTACTTTATCTGCTGGATTCGCGTTTCTGTTCGAAATAATTGATTGATTGATTGCTTGATTGCGTTTAAAAAAATGTAAAATATAAATTCATAAAAAAAAAAAATGGCGGGAATAAAGCTCCTTGGAGCTTGCTCTATCCCTATTAATAAATACTGTATATAATTATACAATTTCTGGATAACTACTTCTTGTTTTGTGATAGAACACAACGTTTCGATACA
>JAVFBW010176572.1:0-20362 GCA_034783835.1 Mopalia ciliata
AATTTTATAGCTCCCCCCGAAATTTTTTTTTTTTTTTTTTTTTTTTTTTTTTTTTTTTAAATATGGCTGTAGGGATACAGGAGCTAGTATACCTCTGCAACCCACACCCACCCCATAGGAGGGTCAAGGTAGAGTCCAAATTATATAGCTCCAAACTGTATAGATCCAAAAAATTTTGGGGGTGAAATTTGGGTCTATAAAATCTGGCTATTGACTGTAATGATGCAGGGCGTCTAGCCATGCAAACCCCCCTGAGGCTTGTCAAGGTAGAGTAAACAAGGATGTGTATCTCCTTTGTAATTTACCAGGAAAATAGTAAATTTATAGACACCGGAATAGGTGGAGTTGTAATACTTCAGTGTTTGAACACAAATGGCCAGGGGGGTCAAATATGTCATCTGATTTAGTATAAATACACAGCTAATAGACTTCATTGTAAAGACGTTCTTTAACCCCTCAACATGTTTATCCTCGGTCGTGGTGTATGTTTGAAAGTGTTCAGTCGACTAAACCTGTCATTTGTGGAGATAAGTGTTCCACTGGAGAGAGAATCACCCCTAGTGAAAGCCGTGGCATTGGACGAAACTGCGTGGAAGAAAGTAAAAGAGAGCCAAGAACTTATTGACAAATGTATAGAGAATGGTCGATCTACCGAGGAACCTATTCTTCTCGGCGGTGATGTTTATCTGACCGTTTCCATTCACCAAGGCTTTACATTGATCCATATACGCAAATGGCGGTATGGAAAAGAGAACACTGAAAAACTCTACCCGCAGATAACTGGGATAGCATTTGGGACAGATGTTTGGTCTCAGATGATGAACTATGTGTCTGAAATTGATGAGCGTATGATATCTCGATACGATGGGGAGAAAAGACTTGAACCGTTGAATGAGGAATTTCGAGCTGTGTTCAGATATGAAACTACGCATGAAATTTATATGATCGAGAAAGTGTTACACTGTATGGCTCAGCAAGTTATGCCCATAATTGGTGAACTGTCGCGACAGGACTGTGGTGGGTGTAGACTAGGTGTGAGGAGCCAACGACGTCATGACTGTATGATGTTTGATGTGGAAGAGAGAGTAGATCAATACCTCGAGACGGCACTGGTCAAGGTAAATATGAACGTGCTGATGTCTGAATATGAAAAGGCGATGATGGGGTCTGTATATACTACATACCCAACATACCCGGTGTTTTACAGATACTTTGAGTTGATGGACTGGAAAACTATGCTGAATGACGAATGGAGAGAAAAATTTATGTGTGCTGTGCGTGCAACCGGGAATTGGTAGAGACACTGAAAAACACTTCTATATAAAAACTGTGTGATGTTAACAGCTGTATCGTGATGGCAACATTTATAGATATATCTGTAAAACATATGTTTAGGGGTTCGGTTTCAATAAAACTTGTCTATGTAAAAACTGTTGTTGAAGAGTTATTAAGCGGTGTTTTGTGTTTTTATAGTTAGTCTGTAGTATGGATGCGTATTTGAAAGGTTTGTTTTATGAACCGTCAAGCGATGTTTCATTTGGTAGTATTAAATCGTTATATACCAGAGCTAGGGAAGACGGCAAACGTTTAACATACAAACAGATTCGAGACTGGTTAAAACGCCAAGACACCTATACTTTACATAAAGCGATTAAACGAAGATTCGTGCGCAACAAAACTGTGTCCAAGGGTATAGATGATGTGTGGCAGGCCGATTTAGTAGATATGTCAAACATCGCTGAGTACAACAAAGGGGTGTTATATTTATTAACGGTGATCGACATATTTTCCAAGTGGGGGTGGGCCATTCCAATAAAGCGAAAGACGTATACCGAAGTCGTGAAGGGTTTTAAAAGTGTATTAAAATCGGGTAGAAAGCCTGTTCATTTACAAACCGATCAGGGTACAGAATTTGTGAACAAAAAGTTTCAAAAATTTTTACGATCGCACGATATACACTGGTATTACGTAAGTTCTGATCCCAAGGCCAGTATAGTTGAAAGATGGCATCGCACACTCAAGCGTAAAATGTATCAATACTTCACAGCGTATAACACCCGGAGATATGTAGATGTATTAAAGAGTATTGTTTTATCGTATAATAACTCTTATCACCAGAGTATAGGTATGCCACCATCTAAAGTACAGTACAAGAATGTAACAGAGATTAAAAAGAGACTATACGGTGACAAGGTGAAAAATCCGAAGTATAAATTTAAAATAGGTGAAAATGTGCGCATAAGTAAACTGAAGCAAAAGTTTGATAAGGGATATTTACCCAATTGGTCCGATGAGGTATTTACCATAAAAGAGCAGCTCCGACGCATACCGAGAGTATATCGCATTCAGGATTGGAACGGTGAAGACGTTCAAGGTGTATTTTACGAAGCTGAATTGCAGGGTGTGCATGTCCCCAAGGATAAATATTTTAAAGTTGAAAAAATTGTCAAAAGTAGAAAGTCAGGTGGAAAGACTTTATATTATGTTAAATGGTTGGGATGGCCTGATACTTTCAATACTTGGATTTTTGATAAACAACTAAAAACTATTGAGTAAAACAGTAGCACACACAACCTAACGATCGAGTACAGCTTATGGAGTTATGAATAAGTTTGAAAAGATAAGACTTCTGATAGAAGTTACACTTGTAACAGCATTGGTAGCTTTTATCATTTCAACAATTGTATTAGCCAACACATGTCCTGAAGGGGTTGGTAGGCTCACACACCAAGTGGTTCGTAACAACAACAATAACAGAACGTACAAACACTGCGAAAGAAAAAGACGCTTCCGTTTAGGATATGATCTAAGAGTTAGCGTGTGTAGCTATCAGTCAAATGTTCGAGTAGATATTAGAGCTTTTGTCAACGACAAAGCTACGATAAGGGGTATATGGTTAAATACACAACAGTGGAATAAATTAAAACTAACACAACCCTCAGTGGACAAAGCCATAGATGAACTGAAATCTCTGACCTAGTATGGTTGTAGCATTACTGTTGTTTATGTATTGGTGGTGGTATTCACCTTTATACACATGGAATAGTATGGTTGCAAGAGTGTCTAATGTAGATAGTTTTAGGATTGTATCGAAGACCATGTTTAATGATGGAAAGGTAAACGAAGGAAGGCTAATGGTATTGGATCAGTTTGCACGAGACGTTTGTCACAGAACACCTAGAGAATCTTCTCGAGACATTCTGTTTTACTATTTAAACTATAGAGAAACGCTTATCAAAAGGATCAATCGACAGCGGAATGGACATCAGGCTAAAACACCCGTTCACATGTCTAATATGTGGGCCAACATCGTCTGGCAAAACAACGTTCTTGATAAATTTCATTCGTTCGATTGAAGAATTGATGGATAAAACACCTGAAAAGATAATATGGTGTTTTGGTGAATATCAACCCTTTTTCACGGAATTTCCACAAATAGAATTCTCGGAAGGTTTATCCCGAGTGGCAAATTTATCCAACCGCGAGAGAAAATTAATAATTATTGACGACCTGGTGGACGAAGTTAATGAGGATGTTAGCAAACTTTTTACGAAAGGTAGTCATCACAGGGATGCCAGTGTCATTCTTATCTCCCAAAACCTGTTTTCCGACAAAAAAAATTTTCGCACAATAAGTTTAAATGCACACTATTTGGTAATTTTTAAAAACCCCAGAGATGTGTCACAGATAGCACATTTGGCCAAACAGATGTATCCAGGGAATGGAAAATTTCTTCAGGATGTGTATAAGGACGCTGTATCCCACCCATATGGTTACTTGCTGATTGATCTGAGGCAGGAAACACCTGATGAGCTAAGACTGCGTACCCATATATTTCCAGCAGAAAGTCACACGGTGTACGTGCGAAAGGTTTAAATACCACATCTAACTGCTGCACACACCCATTACATGATAAGCAGTCATGTCAAACAGGTTGAAAAGACTTGCACCGACATTGAAACTGTTATCACAAGTTAAACCATTAGTAAGAAAAGCAGTGATCAAAAACGCGGACAAAACTTTGATTAACTGTTTCTGTGAAATTTGTTTAAATATTTTGAATGGAAATATACCTTTATCTCCAGGACAAAAGAAAAAATTGTCTAAATATAAGAGCTGTATTAGACGTCTAAGCAGAAAGTCTACACCTTATCAGAAACGCAAGGCAATTATACAACGAGGGGGTTTTCTAGGAGCGCTTTTACCAATTGCAGCCACGGTCCTCGGACCTCTCGTGTCTAAAATCTTCGGACAATAATGGATTCGTTCAAGAAAATGAAGCTTGTAGATGAAAGAGTATTACATTCACTTCAACAACAACAACAACATCCACCACCACAACCTACTTTGACAAAAATGTATAGTTTGGACCATGACATGAATGACATATTGCAACGCCTTGACTTGTCGGAGAGGGATAAAATGAAATTGTACAATCAAACTTTGAACAGCTATATGGCATACAAAAATAAATATTACAACGAACAGCAACAACCTGTTCACGTCAAACTTTCAAATGACAATGAATCTCCAGATAAAATTGAGCGAGAAGTTTTACTAAGTGTGCCAAAGTCTATGCAGATGAAAGCGAAGATTCTTCTGGATAAAATTAAAAGTGAACCGGATCTGTCTTGGAATGCCAAGGGTGAATTGGTCTATAAGGACCAAGTGGTTGAAAATTCGAACATGGCCGATTTAACCAATGATATTCTAAGAAGACGACAGAATGTTAATCCAGAAGGATGGCAGATGTTTGCCAAGGCTTTAAAAGCTATAAATGTGCCCAATGAGTTTGTGGGCAACCCTGACAGGTGGTCTTTTATGCAATCACCAGAAAGCTTTTCGGCAAAGGTGGAACCAAAAACGCAAACCAAGTCAGCCGGGAAAAGGGCTAGTAAAAAGTTAAAGTGGAGTCCTTATTAAAAAGCATAACCCCTTGTACGTCTTGTACACTTTGTTGCGAAGATTGAACGGAACAGCAGCATGTTTTATATTACACTTCCTTCTAACTCTTCAATGAAGTATTTTCCTGACAACACATTAACTCACTATGTAACACAATTACCACAAAGCTTGCAATTTGATGGTTCATGGGAGGTAGGAATATCAGATTTCAATTTCCCCTATTCATGGTTTAACGTACAAAAAAAACAGATTTATGTAGTTATTAATATTGGAAATAGAAAACAAGTAAAGTTGTTTTTGGAGAAAGGACACTATGCTACAGCCAGAGATGTTGTGGATGCTATCAACGATATCTTGAATCAGAAACACAGAAATTTAAAAAAAAAAGTCTTATTAACTTTTAACACGTTTTCACGTAGAACTCGACTGGTAATCGCTGACGGGGTGGATATTTCCATGAGTGAAGATTTGAAAAACATTCTAGGCTTCAAACAAATGGATTATGCGTTCGGGTTCTGGGATAGTGGAACTGCAACAGATATAAGAAATGGTTTTCATTCTTTATACGTTTACACGGATATCATCGAACCACAAGTTGTTGGTGATACTATGGCACCACTTTTACGAGTTGTCCCAGTAGTTGGGAAATATGGTGAAAATATTTCAAATACATATTCATTTGTTAAATATTTACCCCTGCTAAGGAAAAACTTTTCAACTTTGGAAATCCTTATAAGAGACGACACAGGGTCTCCTGTACCATTTGAAAACGGTAGAGTGACTGTCACGCTACATTTCAGAAAAAGACGTCCTGAATATTTCAACTGAAAATGAAACCCTCATATAGGAATAGTGACAGAGCCTATATCGACTATTATACACGACAGGTAGGGGGTGGGTTTCCAGTTTTTGCTGGTGGTCGAATACAGCGTGGACATGGATTAGGTAATTTGTTGGGAGGATTATTAAAATCTGTAACACCTATTTTATCAAGGGGTTTTAAGTCGTTAGGAAAACAAGCTGTTAAAACTGGTTTGGAAATAACAGGTGATGTTCTTTCTGGACAAAATATCAAGCAGTCGGCAGTAAAGAGGGCAAAAGAGGCAGGGTCACATATAATACGCAAAGTCAATGAAAATGTTTTCGGGGTACCACCATCATCTATAAAACGCAAGGGTGTAGGCAGAGCTGTCACTTCCCGAAAAGTTAAGAGAAGAAGAAGAAGACAGACACAGAGAGACATATTTCGATAATGGCCCTTTTCAACGAAAATCGATGTGAATGTACAAATTCAGAACTTGACCTTTTTGCTACTAAACCCGTGTTGACTAGTATTGAAGAAGGAAAATGGGTACAACATTTACCCGTATCATCGATTACAGGTCAAGGACCTATTGATTTTAATATATCTGCCGACGGTCTAGAGTATACAGACCTCGCAAATTCATACATTTATCTTAAAGCCAGAATAACCAAAGCAGATGGGACGGATTTAGGTGAGGATGTGAATGTTGCACCGGTCAACCTATTCTTACACTCTCTCTTTCAACAAATTGATCTTACTTTAAACGATCGACTTGTAAGTTCTTCAACTAATACATATATGTACAGAGCGTATATAGAAAGTTTGCTTACTTTCGGTGCTGACGCGAAAAATTCTCAATTGACCTCAGCACTATGGTATAAAGACAGCGCCGGGTATATGGGGGCTGAGGAGGCGAATAATGGGTTTCAGATACGAAAATCATTTACACACAAGAGCAAAGTGGTAGACATGGCTGGTAAACTCCATCTTGATCCATTCCTACAACCACGCTATATTATCAACGGTGTAAACATGAAACTTAAAATGATAAGAAGTCGAGATTCGTTTGCACTTATTACGAACGAACAAAATGCCGATTATAAAATTCAGCTAAGCGATGTTTCTTTATTTATTCGAAAAGTGAAAATATCTCCGTCAGTGGCACTGGGTCACGCCGCTGCCTTACAAAAGGGGACTTGTAAATACCCTATAAGAAGAGTTTTTATGAAAGTGTTCAGTGCACCCAGAGGGAATATGACTATTAATGAGCAAAACTTATTCCTAGGAAGTTTACCCAAACGATTAGTATTTGGAGCTGTTACATCTAAGGCTTTCTCCGGTGACTACAACGAAAATCCTTTCTATTTCAAACACTTTGACTTAAACTTCGTAGCTTTGCATGTGGACGGTCATCAAATCCCTGCGAAACCACTTCAGCCTAACTTTGAGAAGGGTAGCTACGTAAGATCATACCTTGGATTATTTACAGCAACTGGGCAATTCTATAAAGACGATGGTAATCAAATATCTAGAACTGAATACAGTGACGGGTATACTCTATTTGCCTTTGATTTGACCCCAGATCTTTCCGACGGTGAACATGTCAATCAAGTTAAAACGGGTAATCTAAGACTTGAACTGAGGTTCGAAAAGCCTTTACCCGAAACGATTAACATCATTTGTTACGCTGAATACGACAACACTATTCACATAGACAGGCATCGTAACATCATCTTCGACTACTCCGCATAATGAACACACTACAAATCAGAGATGTTTTACAGCGTCATCCTTGCACAAAGCATGTCTTTAGAGGTGTCTGTGCAAGCGATACATTGCGATTTACAAAAATATATCAAGGGGAAAAAAACTTGGTTGTGTCTAATACTGAACCTCGATTTGAAAGCGGACTCCACTGGGTGGCTATATACATCGATGAAAATGGGGAAGGGGAATTTTTTGATAGCTATGGTTTACCACCAATACTAGAACAGTTTAAAGGGTTTCTAAACACCTGGTGTAAAACATGGACATTTAACGAGAGAAGGTTACAAGGGTTGCTATCAGCCGTGTGTGGTCAATATTGTATATTCTATCTAATCAAAAGGTGTGAGGGAATACACATGGCTACCATACTAAATTGGTTCACATCCAATTCGGAGGATAATGATTTTTTAGTGTACGACTATGTTGCTAAACAGTTTGATATAAATGACGTTCCAATGTACGACTACGACCTGATGTCATTTCATTAAACTATTCTTTGTTTAGCTTTTTAAGGGGAGGATAGTGAGCTGATGCTTGATTGAGTGTTCTGGCTGATTGATTGAATGATTGATTGTTTGATGGGGTGGATTGGTTGAACGATTGATTGTTTGATTGATTGATTGATTGCGTGATTGGGCGATTGAATGTTTGGTTGATTGAATGAGTGAATGAGTGAGTGATTGTTTAATGGTGGGATTGATTGATTGATTGTTTGATGGGGTGGATTGGTTGATTGACCGATTGTTTGATTGATTGTTTCATTGAATGTTTCATTGATTGAGTGATTGATTGAATGTGAATATTGTACATTTTTTCTCTCGTCATTTATTTAAAATATGTATGTACCATTTTTCATTATTGTATATGTTTTGATTATTTCGGTTAGAAGGGGTGTAAAACACAATAAAAATGAATAAAACGTTTTTGAAATGGGTAATTTTACCCACCAAACCTTTTGTCCGTCTTGATTCTTTTCGTTTCGTGTATCCAGAAAAAAGCCGTTAACAAAATACACCCCTATCACCAAGAATTTCAAGCAAACTACATTCAGAGCCAGTCACAGAAATATATTTTATTTCGTATTCAAAAATACACATTTTATTAATAATACCTTCAAAGTAAAAAACACACTTTTTTGTTTACAACATCTTTACTAGAAAACATATTATATTGACAGTACAGAAATTAAAAGACACAAGTTGTTATAAGGGATCTTTCAACTGAAAAAAGAACACATATTTTATTAACAAAACTTTATAAACAATATGCTTTTCATGTAGCATATTGACGGGGGTATACATCAATCTAAAATCCATAGGGTATGGTGTCAAGGTCATCTAAAATCACCCTTTTGTCATAACAAACTCTGTAATCCCTGTTTTCAACTCTATTAAAAAGCTGTAGCTTCTTTTTGTCTCTACAAATTTTAGTATCAGTAACTCGTAAGAAAGGAGAACACACTTTACAAGCCGTTTGCCTCGGTCTGCAGCTGCAAATAGTGGAATGTATATTTTGCACCATATCTGACACTGTTTTAAAATTTATCACTTTGCTATTTTTATAATTCAGAGAAAAACCTCTTACCTTACACACTTGTGTGTTACGTGATGTATAAAAAACATAGTTCTTGCAGCCCCCTGATGCCCATTGCGTAATAAATTCGCCTGGGGCAAGTTCATTTGTTAGATCACCCAAGTAATCCCCTAAAGGGGGGGCCTGTTGCCCTACTCTACAACTATACAAAACGCTATCAGTGTCCATATAAAGCACGCGTGTTCCAAGCATTTCCAGGATGGAGTATAATTTTAATCTACCCATGGCAGTTGTAAAAGCAGCGATGTACACATTACTACTCTGTACGGTTGTTGTGAACCCTTCTCTGGCCGCCCATTCTACCATAATAACATTGTCTGTCATCATATGTACATTTTTCAAACTTTTTGATTGGTCGAAATATAAGTCGTAAAATTCGGCAATATCAACGATGAAAGTGGTTTGAGATCGATCACTACGTTGACCCATTTTACCCCATAAGCGCACTAATAGTGCCTTGCTTATGTAACGTAATCCAGGCTTTTTAGCTATCTTTGATGGACTAAGGGAAATCCCCTCATGAGATTTGTAATCTTGGATATACTTGAGTTTATCATTTTCTGTTTCAACCCAGTCTGGGAACCCACTAGATTCTTGTTTTATCTTTAAAAATGTGTTGATATACTTGGTGAACAGCCCTGGTGTGTGTGTTTCAGGATTAAAACTCATTGTAGTGGGGAAGTGGTACACTTCATATATCTTTAAGACAACATACCCCAATTCTACAGCCTTTATCAGTTCTAGAGTGACATACGTACCCACAAAAGCACGTTGCTCATTTGAATGGTTGCAAGTGTATTCGCCATTGGTGCAACATGTTCTGCAGAGGGGAAACATGAGCTTGCCTCTAACCCTATAGGGTAGAACTGGGTGATATAAACCTCTAGGTGGTAAAACCTTTACTTTAGCAAAACCCACATACTCTTTAACATTTTTGAAATTGGATGTTATTACCTCCGGATAGCCAACAGGATACTGTCCGGTCTTTTGGACGTGTGGATATAGACTACAAAAGTCTGAATAGTGGATTTGTTCACCCTCTTTTACACTGTAAAACAATTTTGTAGCATTTACCCTGCCACCATAAAATGCATCCTTAGGGTTCAATCGCTCAGGAATTTCTTGCTCAGATATGAACTGTTTCAATTCGTCATTTCCCTCTATTTCTCTATTAAACTCACACTCCCATATAGAAACCACTTTATAACCCCATTCTTCCAATTTTTGTTGTCTCTGTTTGGTTTTATCATATAATTGACCCATTGTTTTACCACATTTGTAGTTGAACGTGTCTGGGGAATACGTGTATTTACAACCATGAAAATAATCACCTAGAAAACTGTATACAGTTTTGGTCGATGCATGAAAACCATCTACCCTATAATGTCCTATCATTTTTTCGCGTCCGTTCATACCATGTTGTATATTTAGCTGCCGACCCTCCTGACGTGCTTTGTGCATAATCCATTCAAGCCAAAGTATGGATATGCGTGAGAACTGTCCACTAGTTATCCCCTCTGATGGAACCCTGGCTATTAAATTTGGTTTTAAAAAACAGTGTCGGAACAAGGCAAAACATACACTGGCAATGCTGATATAATTAAAGGGGTCTACACCATGAGGCTGCCTGTCTTTGACAGGTCTTAAACTGACCTGTAATATTAAACGCCGGAATTTTAAAGCACAACGTCTAAGAACATCGACATCATTGTCGCAATAAGCAGCTATCTCTTTCTGAAAGTTAAATTCAACATTCATATCCCTCTGCTCCTTATGCCATAAAAGAAATCGCTCTCGCTCTTCCTGGAACATATTGTCTACACCATAATATTTGATGTCTGGGATTGGACCAATATAGTGTTGGTTCTCATCTGTATTAAAAAAGTGGCAAAATGCACCCTTTTTCATGGATTCAAACCCAAAAGCCTTCGGTAATTTAGCCAAAGCCAAAGGCATGTGGTTCAGCGAGTCAATTACTCTTATGTTAACGGAGGAAACATGTATGTACATTATTTTACTGCCATTGAAAATAACGTCTGGCTTGACGCTATTTTTAACCAAATAGTTCAATAAAAACATTCCATCATAACTCCTTAAATTATGGCATATTACGGTAAACCCTTCATTAAACGTACTAAACAACCATTTACACAATTCATGTTTTGTATTTGCTCCCTTAAAAATGTATTTTCTCTTTGTACATGTCTTGCAGACTGTTTCGATATCTTCGATATCGATACAGTTCCCGCAAATTCTGTGTGCAACTGCGAAGTTTGGTACGTGGATTCCTGAATCTTGAGAGCACTCAATATCCAGGAATATGTATCGAGTACGAGGCTTTTCTGCTGGAATGGGACGCATAAAACAGCGGTGTTGGTCATCGAGATAATAACACGTACAATCTCTGCAATATTTCTCTCCACATTTGTGATTTGGTTTTCGAGGTCTGAGTATGACAGCCTTACATCGCATACATTTCCAATATTTCTCACAGACAGATGGAAGTTTAACACCCGTAACAACATCCGTCTTATTAAACAGATGCCTGTCATAACATTCCTCACTGACACAAATCCTGTTACATTTGTTGCACGACCGAGGTGTTGTGGAAACAACTGAATTTTCAACACAAACAAAAGTATTACACAACTTACATATTGCTGCACATTTGTGACCATCTAAATTTTGGATCGGTTTGATACAGAGATGGCAAAAATGTCTAGCACCAAAAAAGGCGGATATGTTAACAATGGTATCAAAATGGTTATCGTGAAAATAGACGTACAGAATCTTATCGCTTTTAATACTTTTTCCATCTTTTAAATCGCTCTTGTATATAAAACCGTTCATTGTGTCAGCTGACACGACACGTATCATCATACCCATTGCCTTCTCAAATTTTGGGACATCAGTTAGGCAAGCAGGTTTAGAAGAGTCTACACCAGCCTTCCTACACAATTCAGTTGCCAATTTACCCTGCTTAGGTCTATTCCCTCGGGTAACATATCGGTACCCAGGATCTTTACGGATTTTATAAAGTGCAACGACAAGTGCTCGAGCGAGGCACATCTGATCTGTATTACCTATTGTTACTATACTACGTTTATTGTTAATATCCTGTTGAACGTTAATTATTTTTTTCCCAGTTCCACCAATGGGTACTGCAACAACGGTGAAAAGAATTTCGAACGTCACATCAAAGGCTAATGTTTGATATGATTGCAGCACATTTTCTATAGCCTTCAAAATATTGCTTACAGTCATTTCAGACTTAGGTCCTAACGGGATTACTATCGGTGCGTTTAGCCCTTGTTGATTAATAACAAGGCTGATCAAATCACCATCGCTCAAATCGGGAGTTACAGAATCTAACACTTCTTGAAGTGCATTGCCTAATGTATCGAGATGGTCACCCCAGTTATTCCCTCTGTAACTTGGTTTTAGTGTAACACTAAACACAGACTCTCTAACGTTAAATTTCTTATTCATCCTCCCATCCCTACGTGTAATGTTAAAGGAGTTATCAGATTCATTTGCAGCAACATCATTATTAGAACCATTACCATTATTACTAACATTAGCGTTGTCTTTGTATGCCTCAACATCCCCCCGACCTGATTGAACAGAGTCTGATGTACATACTTCGTTATATACGGATGCCTCATTCTTACCAGGATTTCCCCCTTCTAAACACATGTCAATTGATTCTATTACCTCAAGTCTATCATGCGTATTGACATGTACACCCTTTTGACACGGTAAATTGTTCACATCGTCAACTTTGTCTATAATACCATGGTCTACTTCTAGTTCTTCAGCATTAATATTACCCTTCAATTCTGAGATCATGTTCCACAATTCATTCAATTCTTGAGTGTCAATATAACCCTCTGAGACATTTTCACATCGATCATGGTTGGATGTACCTGGCAATTCATCCGTTGTCAATGTTGCATCGTCTAAATACTCGCCCAGGGACTGCGAAAATCTCTCAAATACCTCTCCAGGAATCCTCTGATAAGCATCTCTATGATTGTCTGTTAGGTGTTCATCCGAAGTTGTTGAGGAGTGTACCTCAGGGGGTATACCACCAATACTGTTAATCGCCATTGAAAGTATATCGACCCTGCAAAATAAACAGTCTGGCTCAATTTGCGCATACAAGATTGTGGCTGAAATGGAATGGTGAGTGTGTGTGTGCGTGTGCGTATGTGTGTGTGTGTTGAGGTGTGAGCAATAAACACCAGTTAAACCAATCATGGTTAAAAGATTGCAAATTGTACACAGCAAAGAGATTCGCCAATGCTACTACGAGTGGTAATGTGTTCGCCTTCATTTAACCTTAAAACATTAATTTTTACGACCCAAACAGGTCTTCTAAGGAATTGACTCGATAACACTTATACAAAATTAGAAATAGTATGTCGGTAGCGAGCAGAATAATAAAACATATTTATACAAGATCTAGTTAAATTATGGTATAAAAACGATTTGGTATAATAACAGCCAAAAAGAAAAAATAAAGGGTAATTTTAAGGTACGAAAACGTAAAGTACTAATTTAAAAAAGGGACATTAGCGCGAACATATTACCAAGTTTGAAATGAATAAAAACTAGATAAACCAATAAAAAATGTCTGAATAAAGTATTTGTTTTTCGTGGCAACATTTATGCAACATTCGTAAAACATTGTTAAACTATATATATATATATATATATATATATATCTTTGTATTTGGTGTTACTGCTTTAAAAAATCACTTACCCCGTTCCTGTGTCAGGGTTCTCTTCTGTCTCATCTTTCTTCCGATGTTTGGAAACTTCTTCTGGAATCTGACGTCTGCGCTTAAACCTGTATTTTGATGTTTTATTACCATTGGTGGCCTCTTCTTTCACCCTCTTCGAGCTTTCCACATGTTGAAGCTGTTTACCTTTTCGTTTAAAGGTGTACTTGGGGTTTTTACTTCGATCTTTTGTTTTCGATACACTAGGAAAATCTAATGGCAACAGTTTTTCCATATACTCATTTTGAGTGAAATTATAGTCTGTATTATCACCCGATTTAGCACAACTGTTCTTTTCTCTTGACGTTTCATCATTGGCAGCCGTTGAAAAATCAATGTCCGAAGCCTTGTCGATGTATGAATCCTGTGAGAAATCACTGTCAGATGTTTCGTCCAACACAATAGATTTTTCGTACAAGCGCGTTGCTGAATCATTAGAAAATTCAGAGTCTGATGAACGTTCTGTCATCCTAACACTATAAACATCTCAAGAATATCTCGACAGTGGTCTGGAATATAATCAGTCTTGGTTCAGATTCTGTTTAAATAGACATTTCATTCCCCCTCGTATATTTCCTTTTCAAGTTGTAAACCAATCAAACACAGTTTCAATTACACGTCATGCATTGTGTCGACAAATCCTACGGTTCAATTTTTGTTAACACATGTAGAAAAAATATGCTGAACTTTTTCAATAATGCGATTGGTCGACACAGTACATGACGTTGGCGTTAACAGCACGTATGGTTTGAGTAGAGTTATGTACATACCTTCACCAAATTATTTTTTCTCAGTGAAAATGTAAAAATTAAATCTGGTTGCGAGCTGTGCGCGCCAGTTAAGCGTGACGGGGATGAATTTGTCAGTTAGTTTTGAAAAACCTATACACCTTTAAGACAATATATATATATATATATATATATGTAAATAACCATGTCTGAAGTTGTTCGTAAATGTTTTTTCTGTGATTTTTCTGGTGAAGCTGAAACTGTTATTATACATAGTAGCTTAGTACATGGGACTACCATCGCCTTATTGCACAACGTATGTATACTTATATATGTATAAATATATCATCATCAAAGTTCGCTTTTACAAATCATTGGAAGAAGAGAGATAGGTTATGGGTCATTGTATTTCAACACCACGTTTTGCCCAAAAACAAGATCTAGCACTTTGCAAGATATGTTGTTCTACTGAAATTCAGAGTATTAACCTGCCCTGCGGTCACCTGGTGTTCTGTACTAGATGTGTTAACATATTTATACGTAATAAAATCCATGTGAAGTGTCCTGTGTGTCGTGAGGATATAGGCGCAATAGTGAAGGCTTTTATTTAAGGTAATAATTCAATAGGTGTTTGTACAATGATATATATATCTTTATTTTCAAGCTATCGAGCGAAGACCTCTGCAGTGAGATTGAAGAAGATGATATACAAGGATTGTTAACACCGTCTGAATGGACAGACTTGGAAAATATACTCAGTGATATACCATTTTGCGAAAGGTGTAACTTGTCAATAGATTTGGAACCCTGTGAAGTCTGTTTGAATTTAATATGTTCAGCTTGTGCTTGTAAACATATAAGTGGGCATAAAGTCTGCGAAAGGTCTGACTGTTGCTGTTGTACTGTTATCCAAGAACATTTTTCTGGACATTAACTAACTACAAAAAGAATTGTGTTTAAATATAACATGTTTTCTGTATATTCGTTATAACTCGGTATATACAATTAAAATGTAACTAGGTTTGTTGGACAATAAAAAGTATTAGGTTTAAAATTTAGTATACCATACTTTCTATATATTCATTATAACACGCTATATAAATTGTTAAAAATACAGTTGGTATACTCTTGATGTATAGTCAGTATAAAAAGTTTTCATTATCTATAACAAATCTTTTGACTAACAAAAGAGCAAAGTGGTGACTTATATTTTTCTACTTATAATTATCTGATAAACACATAGTATCGTCAACAACTAGGCTTTGGGGTACAAAATCCTGATACCATCGTTAGTTATTACCGCTCTGCTGGTTTTCTTTGTCTGACTAATTAACTTTGTACCTTTCAGAAATGTTGCGATGCCCTACAGGTATAAGTGGCTTAGTACAGATTGTTTAGAACATTTTATGTTTTTTTTTTCCATTTTGGATTTTCAAATGTATTTCTTTAACAATTTTAAAACGAGCTTGTATAAACACATTCTATAATCATAAATATATATATATAAACTATTCTTTAACTTTTTTATAATTTCTTTTTCATGTCGATAAAAATTTGTTTTTCAAACTTTTTAATTCAAATTCGATTATATTTTTTCTGAAATATATATAAAAACAATTTTAGAAATCATTCAGAATCGAGATTTGAAGGGGTTGAAGATGTCGAGATTTAGCGATATACATCCACCAGTGATGACCATTGAAAGGAGGTGAGCACAATTTTTAGTTTGCTTTTAGAATGACAGTATCAATTCGTTTAGATGTTAGAAATATTTATTTAGTCTATTCCATATATTCCTATGTTATACTTTTTTTCTTCAGCAACCAGGTCAGTTTTCTGGAGAAGTTGGCCTATTTTGAGGTATTAAAGATATGTTGCATTCCCCCTGATGGGAAATTCAAGGCAGTTCCCAGGTAACACTTTCAGACATATAGTATGTCATATAGTTTATAGTATAGACATTTGTATCGCTATACAGAAATAAAACACATATAAATACTTCTTCACATTACAAAGCTGATATATAGATTTTCTATTTTTGAATTATACAGCCCTAATTAATGATTGTGTTTTGTTTACAGTGAGCCGATCTCAAATGCGGTGGATCATTATTTTGCCTTCAAGGCAAAATTTATTCCAAATGAGGTGAGCCCTTTTCCCTGTTATATTTTCTTTACCCTTATTAAAACACTTTTAAAGTCTCAAATATAACTATTCTTTTATTTTATTTTGCAGCCCATTCCGGAATACCAACCAGAACCGCTGTGGAAATTAGATTGATTTAGAGTATATATTGTTTAAATAAATTTGTCTACTTTTCCTTCTTTATTTATTCAAAATATACATATGTAGAATTTAGAAAATATTGGTGGAGGCAAGACATTTGTTATCTTTTCATTATACATGTAAACAACAAGCTGAAATACATAAGTTATTAATAAAAAATTGTAATGTTATTTCAAGGTGTTTGGCTATGTGTTTTAAACTGATACGCTGTGTGACTTAATTTGTTGTCGTTATTTGATCCCACCAGTGTTGTCTACAAGGTATGAGACTTATTATGAAGCTGAATCGGGTTTTGTTTGAAACCTATAAAAACTTATGACGCTTTTATATCAAGTATCATAGACCAATACACACCTCTGGAATAATGCGTTTATATTCTGTGTATACTTTACTAACGTTGTTCAACCATGTCGTTACCACGGATATGTGTATTCGTATATCTAGATAGAACCAACAGTTTAACCTAGCTCATTCAACCGCAAATGTCGTACAACTAGTTTTTGATATTCCGCTGTATAGTATACAGAAGTGTTTTAAAAGTCTAACGGTTTTGGCCTTTAAAGCGATTTATCTATCAGGTATACACAGTGGAATAATATACCACTACAGGATTCGCTAGAGCGTTAAATCGTATAATATATGTCTTCAAACATTATACCAGCGGAGATACCAGTATAGTTATAATCTGTAGTTACTACGGGGTTACTCTAGCGTGAAAACTGTAGTTACTACGGGGTTACTCTAGCGTGAAAACATATGTCAGATACAGATACTAGGTTTACTCTACCTTGACAGCCCTCAGGGGGGGTTTGCATAGCTAGACTAGGCCTGTATCATTACAGTCAATAGTCACATTTTATAGACCCAAATTTCACCCAAATTTTTGGGGAGCTATACAGTTTGGAGCTATATAATTTGGACTCTACCTTGACCCCCATGGGGTGGGTGTGGGTTGCATGGTTAGACTATATCACTACAACAATATTTTAAAAAATTCCCCCCAAAATTTTTGGGAGCTATATAATTTGGACTCTACCTTGACCCTCCTATGGGGTGGGTGTGGGTTGCAGAGGTATACTAACTCCTGTATCTCTACAGCCATAAAAAAAAAAAAAAAAAAAAAAAAAAAAATTTTCGGGGGGAGCTATAAAATTTTATAGCGCCAAATTTTATAGCTCCCCCTGACCGCCTGCGGCGGTTCTTTACGGGATACATAACTACTGTTATGGTGCTAATAACTATGTTGGATTGGGCAATTTGGTGGAAATCAACCCTGAACGTGGTAGGAATGTAATGCGGATAAAAGTTTATTTAGAATACAATCATTTATTTTCGAGATATATTCGGGTACAAACATTTTTTTTATTATTAATCCAAGTTTTAACTAACCTGAATTTGTCAAAGAGATGTGAATCACACAAACATTCGCAACAGCCTTATTTTTGTACAACTTTGTGAAATACAGCCACATACATTGTTATAATAAAAACGATGTTTGAGAGTAATAGCTATTAAAATGTCGTTCAAGTTTTGTAAATAACACATTCATACAAATGTGAATCTTGTAAAATAACTCACAAAGTGATGTCCATATTGTTTTGTGGAATAAGGTGAAATGTAATCCCATTTGTTTCTTAACACGAGGAATCTATTCTCGAAGTTTGAAATTAGTCACTGAATCCCTTCTCAAGCCTTGTGTTAACACCACATGAATGTGAATATGGCCAATTAATGCACTGGCGCACACTTTATTTGATCGAACTTGATGCTATCGATATCAACTCGTCATCTTTAAAACATAATAAAGCTATACATACCCAATACAAGTTTCAGTTTAATCGGTGAATTTGCTTTCAGATTATCAAGTTCACAATAATGCAATGGCGGTCGTAGCTCCCATGACCAAGTTTACATTCTGCATACATTACCTAGTCGGCAGTCAATTTATATATCGTGAAGGTATCACTATAACTAAGTTGTCTGTTTACACTGATAACCAAGCCAGCTGTATATATAGCCTGTGGATAGCCCCATAACTAAAGTTGCTATCTATACACACATTATCAACTCGCCTGTCTATATCATAAGGATATCACCCCTAACCAAGTTTGCTGTCTACAACCATAACCAATTCGGATGTTCGTCTGTATATCTGTCACCCATGGTCAATTTCGCTATTTCTATATCGTGTGTTGATTTCACCCATCAGGAATTTATAATAAGCTTTCTGTCAATATGGTCTCTATATTTCACTGGTATACACTTCAAGTCTATATCATCAACGTAAGCTAATCTTTCTGTGTGAATTTTATATACGAGCCCCAATCATGTCGCCCAGTTTCCACAACTTCAAGAAAAACCTGTCACATTGAACACTCAAGGCCAGATTGCTCGTTGGAATTTATATTTATACTCATTCGTATGAAATGTTCTTAATGTTGAAATGGCTGCCTTTTAAATACAGATTTATCTATTGTGAATGTGTACTTGTTTTCAAGATATTAAGTCCTTTGTACTTAAGAGACTTTTTTTAACTTAACTCTTTGTGTGCCCCTTTCTAGGGCAGTGCTCGTCGATGTTGTATGCTCTAATTAGGGCCTACCTGTACAAGAAATGCAGAAACTTGTTACCAGGAGAATTTGTGCCAACAAAAGCAGTTTCCCGCCTTTCATAGTGCTTATAAACTGGTTAAGACACACATTTACCTACCTGTGTGCCAAAGTGTATTATACAGTTGTCTTTGGTTTCGGCCCTAAACCTGTCCAACAAATGCAACTATTGATTTCTGAAGCTGTTCAAATGGTTCTACATTAAAGGCCCATTTAAATGATGTATCCGCACGGCTGTCATGATAATGTGCTGTCACGAGATTTATTCTAAATTTCACTTGTAACTTTGCAAACCATGTATCAACTGTTTAATGCGCCAGAAACAAGTTGAATGTGCTGGTCTTTTCTAGTTTACATTTCGATTTTGTGTGAATATTTCAATTAGATTCGTAACCAATGCAGATCATTAAACTCCAATAAATCAATTCAAGTTGTATTACAAATTGTATACACTGATTTCGCTAAATGTTTTGACTTAAAATTACAATCTATTTGGCATTTTAATTGTCTTGTCACTTTAGGCCTTCACCCGAGACAACGCTCGGCCATGTCTATTGGAATTCGACGAGATCACGGAAAGTTTAATATGAAATAAACTCGAGTATGGAGTGGTTTGATGAAAAAAAAAAAATTACAAGTGATGTGGCTTTGTATATTGTTACATGCTTTCGAAGAATAACTTACTCCATCCTCAGTTATATGGCAAAAAATGCCATATACCTGACGACGGAGTAAGCTATTCTTCGAAAGATTGTAACAATATACAACAAGGGGTTCATAGAACACCGACAGCTTGTCGAGCTAGGTGTTTAATTGAAAACTGCAGTTAGATTGATTGATAGATATTTAACGACTCAGACATGACAATGGGGATGTCCACACTGA
>JAVFBW010176573.1:0-10879 GCA_034783835.1 Mopalia ciliata
AGGGGCAATCTTTTTTTTTTTTTTTCGACTATTTGTGTGAGAAAGGCATGGTGCTGTAGCCTATAGAGGTAGCTTGATTCATAGAAATGATAATATTTGCTTTTCTCCAGGGTGAACTGTGAATCTGCCTTTGAATAACATGAGCTTTGACTTGCCATTTTTTTTTCTGATTTGCTCAAGTCTCGTGACTATCGGAAGTTCTTATAGGCAATGACATTCCCATATTCTCTTCTTTTACCGGTTCTGATACACCTGATAGGCCTCGATATCAGCTGGACCTTCAAAAGGCAAAACATGCTCTAATGAGGCGTGGTCTTATAACATGATATAGCCTACTTGGCTGGTAAGTTTTTTGTCCTGGATTTATTGATACACTGCTCAGTCATGTATCTGCTGCTTTTTATATATCCGTTGTTCTTCATATATCCATTGTTCTGGATATATCTGTTGTTCTTTACATATCCATTGTTCTTGATATATCCGTTGTTCTTTATATATCCATTGTTCTTTATATATGCGTTGTTCTTTATATATCCATTGTTCTTGATATATCCATTGTTCTCTATATATCCATTGTTCTTTATATATCCATTGTTCTTTATATATCTGTTGCTCTACATATATCCATTTACTGCAGTATGGTCTCTTGGGAACTTTTCCTAAACAAGATGCTCACTACCAATCAAATAATACTACAGTCAGGTGATTGGGCAGGTGATTACATAGTATTTAAGGTTTAAGTAGTTCAACTTGCTTCTAGTATCATAATGTAAAAAATCTGACAAGTTTGTTTGTATACTGCACACAGTTCCTTGCATAAACACAGAGGAAAACTGAGAGAAAAATGTTGTCATTGTTGTTTGTGTTCCATAAAATTGAAACATCTCACTCTTATTATTCAAACAGCTCACAGTGGCTAAAATTTGGTAACTATAAAACTCATTCAACATAAGTACAGACTGCTTCATGGATACGAAATGAATTATTTTTCTGTAGTATAAGCTCATAAGCTTGTTTCAGTGAGCTTGTAATATTTAATTGTAAATAATTTGTGTTCAGAAAGACGGGTATTGAATCATATGGGCTATTAAATGAAGTATTCTGTTTGGAAGTTCCACACAGTCATGTGGTTAAGGTATTCAAAGCAGCGAGTGCTGTTCTGCAAAACCAAATGTCCAAGATAGATCAAATTAGCATTATACCTGCTGATGAGCACAAACTAGGATAAACTCCAATATATGCAAAACATAGATAAAGGTTGAATTATATTTCAGTTTATTTTATATGTATAATCATTGTGACAAATGATCTAGGCTTTTTACTTGACATGAAGTCTCAAAAAAAGAGCCTAAAGGCTTTGATATGGGGCTATGCCTATGTCTCAAACCACTGACCAGATGTACTGACTGGATGCCGGAGTTTGTTTAGTTAATTGATCATATAATATTGCTAGTTGATAAGAGATTATAACAGACAGGTGAACAAATGTCATACAGTTAATGCTGGGTATGCCCTTTGGTTAAATATGCACGGATTGTTTCGATTAACAGTTGAATTTCCTTGTTCTAAATTCTCTCTTCATGGGGCTCCTACACTAATACCAATAACTTCAGACAGAGGTGAAATGTATGCAAATCACATAACTGAAATCAGTGTTTGTGTGTTAAATACGATTTCAAATAGCAAGTGTTTTCACTACACTTTTGGGCATTTTAATAGCGCTTGCCACTTTCAACTTCACTGTCTGAACTATCCAAATCAAAAGATCGCTCACAAACTTAAATGTCCGACTCACTACGGTACCCTCTTTCATCCATATGCAAATTATTTTGCCGTACACTAGATATTTTGACAGTTATGTCTTCAAATGAAGGACATAATTTTACAGGGTAAACCGAAAAGGAGGCTTCGTAGGAAAAAGGGATTTCTAAAACTTGAACGTCTGCTTTCAGTGGAAAATTACCACAAGCCAGCAATGGAAGCTCTCGAGGAAGGTGTCTTTAACACGATCACTGGGTTGGCTTTAACTGGGTAAACGACGAGGCTATCGAGGAGGGTGTCCGTAACACAATCACTGGGTTGGCTTTAACAGGGGAACTGGGCAAGTGATAATAACCCGCTCATGACTCATTATGCATATTAATTTTTTACTTCTTTTAACGCTAAATCAGCCTTAATTTGGACATTTAAAAGTTTTGATACTATACCCAACAATTATAGGCTTTCAACAAAACTTTGTTTGGAGGTAGTCGACCAGCATTTAGCTAAAAATGAGTAAGTTGTCTAAATTTTTGACAATTACAGAATAGGTCTATAGCAAGAGCCCCATAACAAAGGGATTGAAACAAATAGTTCCCTGAGACTTACTGCATCGTCCTGAGATCCCAGCCACGAATAGTGGTGTCATTAGCTGTGGCAATTTGAGTACAATTCTGATGGGGATTCCATTTCCCACTTGTTAGTTTAGGTTGACCTTTACCCTCTAGTGATGCAGAGTCTTTCAACTGTCAACAAAAGTGATCAAAATAACAATGAAAATAAACGAGCAAATCAAAATGACATTAATCATAAACACTTGATTTTTTTATATCGAGCTTGATAGGATTGGATTAATAGTAAAATCTTTCAAAACACACCATCAATGACTAGCCTTGGAACATATCACCCATTGCCTGAGGAGCACATGAGCTTAATGTGTACATCAAACCAATATGCCATAGCCTGAGAGCACATGAGCTTAATGTGTACATCAAACCAATATGCCATAGCCTGAGGAGCACATGAGCTTAATTTGTTTGTTTGTTTGATTAGTGTTTAACGTCGTACTCAAGGGTATTTCACTTATATGACGACCAACGCAAATACAGAACATCACAAACAGATGTGCTTCCCATTACCCTTTAGCTCTGCGAACACCAGGGCAACAGAAAGCAACCTCTTTTTTCGCCTCTTACGATCGACTGAGGAAGCCGAGAGAGTATTCTGCAGGGCCATAGCCCACCTGCTCCCTCACGGGGCACAAATATTGAGTTTTAGGCAATATCAAATTGAGTTTGATGAAAAAATGTTGTCTATAAAAACCCCTGAGATGTCTAAAAGTGGTCATATCCAGAATTCACAGACTCACGCTTATCTGGGCAGATTTTGGAACACATCCTTATTTGACATATTTTTGTAAATCATCAGATATAAAGAAGTGGTGAAATCATTTGCTCCAGAGCAATTCACTGTTGTTGTGATGTAGTCATTTTCCTCAGAGAAACTCACTGTTGGCATGGTGTGCTCATGAACCACAGAGCAGCTCACTGTTGTCATGGTGTAATCATTTGCCTCAGAGCAACTCACTGTTGACATGGTGTAATCATTTGCCCCAGAGCAACTCGCTGTTGACATGGTGTAATCATTTGCCCCAGAGCAATTCACTGTTGTTGTGGTGTAGTCATTTGCCACAGAGCAAGTCACTGTTGTCTGTGTAAATATTTGCCTCAGAGAAGCTAACTGCCATTATGGTGTGCTCATATGCCCCAGGGCAACCCACTGTTGTCTTTGTGTAATCATTTGCAACTCACTGTAAGTTATGACAACTTTTAGCAAAATGCAGTTACTCAGTCTAATTAGTCATGATGGTTTAAAGTACCATGCAGTTACTCAGTCAAATTAGCTAGGACGATTTTAAAGACTATGCAGCTACTCAGCCAAATTAGTAATGACGGTTTTAAGCGCTATGCAGCAACTCAGCCAAAGTAGTCACAACGGTTTTAAGTACTATGCAGATACTCAGTCAAATTAGTCATGGCGGTTTTAAATACAATATAATTACTCAGTCAAATTAGTTATGAAGGGTTTAAGTACTATGAAGTTACTTAGTCAAATTAGTCATGACAGTTTTAAATACAATATAATTACTCAGTCAAATTATTTATGACAACAACAAAGTGCTATGAAGTTACAAGGCTTAACATACTATGGGTTACAGTCTAGTCAGTCAACTGAGCTTTGGGTGCTTTAAAATATCAGCTACTCATTTTGTTGAAATGCAATATCTGAGAAATATGAATTGTCTATGTCAAGTACTACACCACATAAACATATTTGGGTTTGAAAGCGCGTGTGAGTGTGTGTGTGAAAATGCATATTCAATGAATTGAGGGTTAATTAACACATTGCATCAAAGTTTCTGTTGTAAACAAAAATCCCATGACTTCATTTTACATATTAATCATTTGACAGGAGTGAAATCTAATGACAGCAGCTGTAGGTCTACTCCATGCAAAGCACAAAAAACTACTTGCTATAGTGGTTGATTTACCTCACTCAAGTGACTTGCCCTGGTTTAATTGATTGATTTGTGTTTTATGCCCTGATTAAGGGTTTTTCACTTAAATAACGGTGGTGTATTCCAACAATAAATGACCCTAACACAGCAAAGATGTGAAGTGTTTCCATAATTTTGAAAAGTTAATTTTCCTCCTATGCTAAGTAAACTAAGCATTGCTACTCTTTAAACAAACTGGCCTTAGCCAGAGGGCCAACTCGCCCTGGAAAAACAACTTCATTGGTGGTAGGTCAAACTGAGCGACAAACTGAGTCACAGATCATCCACAGCATTTTGTCAAAACTTACCATGACAAATGACCAATGTAAACCTACTGTCGCAGTCAAATACTACATTGACATAGCTATTCTTCCTTTTTCCAGATAAAATGTACTGGTATGTATTTTACAACATTCATTGTGAAATAAATCTGTAATAAATCTGAATTTCAGAAATAAGCCCTAGTGCTTTTTACAAAAGAATTATTTACAATCTCAGCCCAGACCCTGTTTGCTCAGATCCCTGGTAGCTACTGTCACTCTGAAGAAGAAATAAACGCCCAACAAACACTCACACACTATCCAATCTGTAATACTTACCATTTCCACTAGTGGCTGGCTCTCTTACATCATAGATTCTTACTTTACCATCATCAGCAGCACTGGCAAACACGTTAATGTTGTTTGGATCAACACTCAGTCCATATACCACATCTTCATGAGCATACACATCAAGTGTCTTTCCACTGAAAACAATTATCAACTCTACATTACTTGTTGTTTGTATTTTGTTCTATAATGCACTATGGTCATTTCTCTCATATGAAGTGTCAGCCTTTGAGAAAAAATGTCAGACACTGAGAACGACTTGTGGATTGTACATATCATTGGTGTGGCACTTTTGGCTCTAGGCAGAAACTCTAATCAATTCCTTGACCACGGTGAAACCCTAGATAATACCAAGACCACCCAGTCACAGTGATCAGACCCCAGACACCTAAATCACAAACCACAACCAGGCAGATAACCTAATCAACACTCCAGCCAACGTTATAAATACCATGAGCACCCAGATTTAATACCTAAACCACCAGGCTACCCAGTCACTTTGATCAGACTCCAAACATTCTAATAAATACTCCAGGCTACCAGGTCACTGTGTTCAGACCCCAGTCAAATTATTTCTTTATCTTACTCGTTACAGATAACACAAAGCTGTTGTTTTCTTTTTCCAGCTCAGTAACAGTATATGGATTACCTAATCTATGAGATATGGGCGGGCCACACCAAACCATGACCAGCCAATCATAGTATAAAAAGTTAATTCCCAACCCATCACAAAATACTGGCAGCAAGGCTACCCAGTCAAAGTATACTAACACAAAGGCTTCTCAATCCAAGTATCCCCAAACAAAAGCTTCCCAGTCCAAGTATACCAACACCAAGGCTTCCCAGTCCAACCAACACCAAGGCCTCCCAGTCACAGTATACTGACACCAAGGATTCACAGTCACAGTACACAGACACCAAGGCTTCACAGTCACAGTACACAGACACCAAGGCTTCACAGTCACAGTACATGGACACCAAGGCTTCCCAGTGACACTACAGTCACCAGGGCTTCAGTCACAGTACACGGACACAAAGGTTTCCAGTCACAGTACACGGACACCAAGGCTTCACAGTCATAGTATACGGACACCAAGGCTTCCCAGTCATAGTATACTGACATCAAGGCCTCCCACTCACAGTATACAGACACCAAGGCTTCCCAGGTATAGGCTTCAAAGTCACAGTACACAGACACCAAGGCTTCACAATCACAGTACATGGACACAAAGGCTTCACATTCATAGTATACTGACACCAAGGCCTCCCAGTCACAGTACACAGACACCAATGCTTCACAGTCACAGTACACGGACACCAAGGCTTCCCAGTCACAGTACACAAAGGCTTCCCAGTCACAGTACGCAGACACCAAGGCCTTCAGTCACAGTGTACTGACACCAAGGCTGCCCAGTCACGGAATATGGACACCAAGGGTTCCCAGTCACAGAATACGGACACCAAGGCCTCCCAGTCACAGAATATTGACACCAAGGCTTCCCAGTCACAGAATATGGACATCAAGGCTTCCCAGTCACAGAATACGGACACCAAGGCATCCCAATCACAGAATACGGACACAAAGGCATCCCAGTCACAGAATACAGACACCAAGGCCTCCCAGTCACAGAATATGACACCAAGGCTTCCCAGTCACAGAATGTGGACACGAAGGCTTCCCAATCACAGAATACGGACACCAAGGCTTCTCAGTCAAAGAATACGGACACCAAGGCTTCCCAGTCACAGAATACGGACACCAAGGCCTCCCAGTCACAGAATACGAACATTAAGGCCTCCCAGTCAGATAACAGACACCAAGGCTTCCCAGTCACAGACTATTAACACCAAGAACTTCCCATGCTGCCATGAAGTTACAGTATACTGGCATCTTTCCAGTGTATCATTATATGGACCAATGCTTCCCAATCACAGAATACTGACACCAAGGCTGTGGAGTTTAAAAATACTGTCACCAAAACTTAACAGTCACAAAATACTGACACCAAGGCTTCCCAGTCACAAAATACTGACACCAAGGCTCCAGCAGTCACAGACTACTGGCACCAAGGCTTCAGATGCAGTCACAGTATACTGGCATCTTTCCAAACCAATCACAGAGTACCAACACTAAGTCTTCTCATTCACAGTGTACTGACACCAAGGCTTCCTAGATTTTGAAAATGAACACTGAGGCTTAAACAAAAACAGTATATGTACACAAAGGCTTCCCAGTCATAGCATACTGACATCAAGGCTTCCCAGTCATAGCATACTGACATCAAGACTTTCCAGTTACAGTATACTGACATCAAGGCTTCCCCGTTACAGCATACTGACATCAAGACTTCCCAGTTACAGTATACTGACATCAAGACTTCCCAGTTACAGTATACTGACATCAAGGCTTCCCAGTTACAGTATACTGACATCAAGGCTTCCCAGTTACACTGTGCTGACATCAATTCATTGATTGCTGTTTTACGTTGTGCTTAAGGGTATTTCACTTATATAATGGCAGTGTATTCCAACAATAATCAATAATTACACAAACAAAATGTGAGGCGTTGGAAAGTTATGTTTCCTCCATGCAAAGTAAATACAAAATTACAACTCTTCAAACAAAGTGCCCGTAGCCAGAAGGCTGCCGACATAGAGCTCCAACTTGCAGTTTAAGGGAACTTAGTTGCCTTAATAGAAGTACTAGTATGTCAGCAGAGTGGCACTACATACTCATAGCATTACCTACAGAATCAATTTAATTTAAAAGAATACATACGTTGGAAAGTCATGGTAGATAACCTGTTCATCATTGCCTGTGGATGAGTAAATAATTCAAATCACATTCAACACTAGCTACAAGTCAATATTTGATACTATTCATTTTATGATATTAACATGTCCATATTTTAGGGAAAAGGTAAAAAATAGTTTGCATAAAAAGTAAAGTTTTGCTACTTCTTTATAAACACCATTGATGCAACTGTTCAATTTTACATCAATGTGTAATACATTATATGAACCGTAAAACAGTCTAATCCCCTTAGATTATATGAAGGTTTACACTTAAATTGATTCAATGGAAAAAAAAAGATTTTTTCAATTTACCTGTACTAAGGTATGCATGTTATCATTAATTTTCAAGAAGTTTTTTTAAAGAATGTATAATAAATTCTAGGTACTTCTACATTGTTGGCATACCTCCAGAAAATATCTTGGTGTTGCTCATATCAAAACTGAGACAAAAGATGTTGCTGTTGTGCTGTCCTATCATACATACTGGATCCGGCTCTTTAAACTGACTCTCACAGATGTCCCAGGTCAGAACTCTTCGATCATCACCTCCTGGATTAAATAGAAAACTAAATGTCAGAACTCTTTGACTATCATCTCATTGATTAAATAGCAAAGTGAAAGCCGGAACGTTTATATTGTCACCTCTCTGATAAAATAGCAAAGTAAATGTCACAACTCGATCATCAGCTCCTGGATTTTATAGGAAGTACATATCAGAAATCTGTTATTGTCATCACCTTGCTTAAATAGCAATGCAAATGTCACAACCCTTCTACCATCACCTCCTGGATTATATATCAATCATGAATGTAAACGTCAAATCTATTCTAGTGTCATCTCCAGGATTACATAGTAACTCAAACGTCACAATCCTATAGTCTCCTCCTGGATTAAGAAGCAAAGAAAATGCTAGAATATTGTTATCGTCACCTCTTGGATTAAATTACAAAATAAATGTTAGAACCTTTCTATTATCCCATCCTGGATCAAAAAGCAAAATAAATGTAAGAACTCATCTATCATCACTACCTGTATTAAATAGCAAAAGTAAATTTCACAATTTTTCAATTTTCATGTACTGGATTAAATAGCAAAGTAAATGTTAGAACCCTTCTAACGTCACCTCCTGGACTAAATTACAAACTTAAAGTAAATGTTAGAACCTTTCTATTATCACTTCCTGGATCAAATAACAAAGTAAATGTAAGAACTCGTCTATTATCATTTAATGGATTATTAAATAGCAAAGTAAATGTCCATCCTTCTATCGTCACCACCTGGATTAAATAGCAAAAAGTAAATTTCATAATTTTTCAATTACCACATACTGGATTAAAGAGCAAAGTAAATGTAACAACCTTTCTATTGTCACATCCTGGTTAAAATAACCATGTAAATGTCAAAACTATTCTACATGTAGTATCATCTACTGGATTAAATAGCAATGCAAATGTCACAACCTTCTATCCTCACCTCCTGGATTAAATTACAAACTCAAACATAAATGTTAGACCCTTTCTATTATCACTTCCTGGTTCAAACAGCAATGTAAATGTAAGAGCCTTTCCTTTCTATTATCACTTCCTGGTTCAAACAGCAAAGTAAATGTAAGAACTTTTCCTTTCTATTATCATTTCCTGGTTCAAACAGCAATGTAAATGTAAGAACCTTTCCTTTCAATTATCACTTCCTGGATCAAACAGCAATGTAAATGTAAGAACTTTTCGATTATCAATTAATGGATTAAAAAGCAAAGTAAATGTCACAACCTGTCTATCATCACTGCCTGGATTAAAAGAAAAGTTTGTTTGTTTGTTTGATTGGGGTTTAACGTCGTACTCAAGAGTATTTCACTTATATGACGACGTGCCAGCCTAATGGGTGAAGGAAACCCCCCTCGTCCCCGCTGGCAACAAACAAAGACAGGACAGGACAAATACAGGACGACAACAACAAGACGCAATACAGACACCACAAACAGATCAGCTTCCTGTTCCTCTTTAGCTCTGAGAGCACCAGGCAACATGAGACCCTCCAACCGCCCGTGTCTACTTAGTGAGCCTAGTTGTCAATAGTGCCATAAAAAAGATTGCTAGTCAAACAAAGCCGTTTGATAACTTACCTTTGCTGGAACTTTAGCTGTCAGAATGAAGAGGCGACATGCTGAGAAGGCCTGGAAAGAGAGACAGAAAAATAAATATATGCAATAAAAGTACATGTAAGTGAGATATTTTTTTAACATTGTTAGTTAGATTGGTGCTAAATACAGTATTTATAAAGTGTATGTCAATTGTTTGGGGACTTATGATCTTCACCTCGCTCTTGCTCCCTTTAAATGAGGTGGAAAACCAGAGATCTCAGACTACTCAAGTAATAGCCTGTGGTGAATCTTTCGTATATAATAATTGTATCAACCTTCTATAGCTACAATACATCAGGCCTGTGCTGTAAGCTTTTTCGGCATAATCTTACAATCGATCCTTGAGAGATAACCTAACATTTTCATTTTCCACTGTTTTGCAGATTTTTAAATATAGAAATGTGCCTTTATGAAAAATATAGCAAAATTTCTTTGAAATACTATCATCATTGATAATCCGATCATTCAGATGACAAAATTTTCAAAATAAGTGCAAAATGAAAATGATTGTATTATCTATAAATCAATATTCGTATCATCTATGAATCAATAGTTCTATCATCTATGAATCAATAGTTGTCTCCTCTATGAATCAATAGTTTTATTATTTATGAAACAATAGTTGCATCCTTTGCAATGTGGGGTTTAATGTGTCACTATTGATTAAGCTACATGTACTGCACCCATAGTGAGAGGAGCTTTTGAAACATGCCAACATTAAAACTGATGGTCTCTTTTATTAATGCATCAGGTTATTTTGTGCTGATCAATACATATTTTGTGCTTCATTTTAAACAGAATCTTGCCTACAACAACACTATCGTGAAAACATTGTAATAGTGTTGTGGATTATGGCAATACTATCTTTATAGTCAAATGAGAGGCAAAACTGACACCTAGGGCTCGAGTCAAAGTACATATTCCCCTAGTCCAAGGTGCTCACACGATAGTTTTTGAGTTATTTTCTGATGGGCAAAAACTAACGTCTGAGGTCTGTCCATAAGGCTTTTTGTCGAGAAA
>JAVFBW010176595.1:0-10876 GCA_034783835.1 Mopalia ciliata
GTCAGGTGCACAACTAGCCCTTATGGGGAACCAGTTTGTGAAATATGAATCTTGTCCGAACCAAATTTCTGAGCATTGGTGATCACAAGAATTTTTTTACGGACGGACGGACGGACAGACGGACGGACCACGGATGAGAGTGATCAGAAAAGCCTAAAAATAGCTGGAAGCCATCCATTGTCCAAAAATATTTGCCAATTAAGTGCGCTGCGCCACAACATTCAATAGTTGGGCTCCAGGCCCTTTATCCCAGGGACACCAACCAGGCACAGTGAAAACTAAAGCGACTGAGATCCAGTGTGTCTTAAATAATAAATGTTAAATAAATACTACAGGAAGAGAGCCACAATGTACCATCGGGGGCGTGGATCTATCAACATGGTCACAATGTAAAGATACTATAATTAAAACCAAACTGTTCCCAAGGAATTGGAGATTGATGATCGTCCATATTTCTTATCATATTTAACATCTCCCCAGACTCAAATAATACTACGTAATAAAACCTTGACTTATGCATTTTGACAGCATTCTGAAAAGCAGAACAAGCTAACCTCGCAAAACAAAACTACTTCAACTGTTGTGAGAGTTGAACTCTGACGTCTTAAAAAGCGAATGATGTCCCTGGGTGAAATGAAACTGGTCTCTTTATAAGGATATTTGTCAATGCTTTTACTCGGTTTGCAGAACATATTTTAATTTTTCAACATTTGCTCAAATTCTTTCAAAGCTGTCCAAAAACGAAATCCACAAATGGAAACGGCCTGTAATAAAGTATACACACCTCTCATGTTAAATTACCAACGGACACTTGATAAACTTGTTATAACACTTCCTCGGTATATTCTCAAGTACCTGTATTGTGTACATAAAAAATATTACTGGTTAAGTTTGAATGCCATAAATAATGCTGGAGTTAATGATAGAAAGGACAACTCAAGAGACCCAAAGCTATATCTATGTTTTTTAAGCTTCCCTGTGTAATATTCTATTTATTTGTATCTACAATACACTCTCTACAACGACAAGTTTCCTGATCAGTTGTGATTATGATAATGTCAAACTGAGACTTAACTACATTTGAGATATCTACACCTGAACATTGTCCCATGTTAAAAACTTATATGGATGTAAATGGGATCATGTCTTTGCTACTTGACAAGTCAGTTTGTTATAATATTTAACACTGTCCCTCTAAATCGCCACACCGGAAATTGAGAAGTTGCATTAGTTTGTTTCTCTGGTTAGGGTTTAACGTCCTACTCAGAGTATTTCACTTATATGACAACGTGCCAGCCCAATGGGTGACAGAAACCAGCCCCTAACACTACTGGCAACAAACAAAGACAGGACGGGACAAATACATGACAACAGGATGCAATACACACACCACAAACAGATCGGCTTCCACTTGCACAAGTAATAGGCTGTCTTTGTCGGAGCATCACAACTTGACTTGGGTGAGCATCAGCTGGGGGCTGGCTACTTGGAAGAGGATGCGGATGAACAGTGTGGTTTTTGTATAGAGGTTCACCTCATTTTTGCTAACTAATTGAAATCCAATTTTTATTTCAAAAAAAATAAAATTTGAAAAAATATTATAACTTTACTGGTCAATTTCTGAATTGGGTATATCAGTTGTGTAATCCACACTGGATCCCTCCATTTAACCCATCCAACAGGAGTGAGCGGAAGTCTCCTATAAAGTCATGAATGGGTCAAAGTTCAAGGTGTAATAAGTCTAATTACCGTGCAGTGAAGTGAAAAATCCGGACATTTCACTGATATAGGAATTATAAAACACATAATACGTACGTGTGTAAATATTCAAGACAATGGGTGTTCATCAAAACTGTATAAGACAAAAACACTTAATTGTAACCAACATATGATACTTTATTTTGACAGCTTACTTAGCTGTTTAACACAGAACAGCCTTGTAGTCACAATACGGTTAGACCCAGACATTTAGTGCATTCATTTTCACAGTGAGTACGGCCCATGACAAAATCAACAACAGAGATCTTCAGTAATTCGTAAACTATGGCAACAAAGGAGATAATATAAAATAACAGTGATTAATATTTCGCCATACTGATAAAGACTCCCCAACTAACCAGACTTCAAGCCCAAGCACTACAACAAAAAGTCGACCATATAGAATTACCGTCATACGATCATTTGTATACATATAAAAAAAAGAACATTTTGTGAATTAAATCAGATGGGTGGAATTTTTATATTAAAAAATCAGTTCTCTGCCATTTTACCAAAAGGTCCCTACATATGGTATACGGAATGATAGAAATACATTTAAAAGCTTCAACTCTCTTCAACGTAAGAAGCGTGTCAAAAGACACTGAAGAAACACCAGCACAACAAATCCATTCTAAATGCCAGTGGCAAATCTAGTGTAAAAACTGATCGCACTTGTTACACTGTATAGAGCAAACAAAAAACGCACTTAAGCTGTCAAAGAACTGTTATTCCTGTCCGCAAACAAGAAGATTACGATATTTTAATTTTTAATTCACCATCAATCTGGTCATGGGTAAAACTTACAGCAAAGCAGTACGATGGACCACTATGAGAGAAAACATAATGGTGACACGCCACTATATACAATAACCTATGTATGACAAGGCCACCGTTATATTGCAGTTGTAGGTTCACAAGAGTAGGATTTGTTGTTACCCGGTTAATTCAGACATAGCAAGTTAGTGTAATTCTAAGGTGTGTCAGGCAATGGAATTCCTCCAAATGCCATCGTTATTCGATACCACAACATTAGTAGCTGCCCTTATAACCCTTGACTAAAATCATCCTGAGGAAAACAGTGGAAACTACTGGGCATATATTATCAACAGCAATAATGGATTATTTTATTTTGTACATTCTGAAGTGGAACGTTTGTGTCTTGATTGAGTAATAAAGTTAGGATATGTGCACAAAATCAAGTCAATTTGCGGACTTTAAGCTTCTGTACATGCTACACACTAAGCAATGAGCTGGCTAATTCTGCAATAAAAATGAAACACAGCAAATGGTGTATGTACAGAATTCAGAACATTCCCTTCATTGTAAATGTTGTTATTTCAGAATACAGTAGAAATCAATTCCAGTTATCAAAGTGTCTGAAGATTTAACCATTGAAATAGCAATACAAAATTGTGAACATAAATTTGGAACAAACTTAGATTATGTTAGTCCTAAGCAGGAATCAATTTGAACATAGCATAGTTGTAATTTAGCACAACTTTGGCTGATAGAGAAATTTCTTTCAAAGACATACATTAGTTTCCATGAAATAAAGTTATATAGATAAAATTATATTCCAGAGTTGAGGAATCACAATGACTTTTCAATACACAAGCACCATTGAATGAAATAGTCCAGCACAAAATGAATATACAGGAATAATCTACACAATCTCTTTTAGCAATAAACATTGCAATATTGGTATAATCCAAATAGATATCCAATGTGGATTGAAGCAATGTAAATCCATGATAAACCACAGTAAAGCACTTATTTTTTAGCATGTTTGCTTGCTTTACTTCTTGTGACCCTGTCCCACACAAATGGTAGCTGGTGGCGAGCCTCATTTTTATCCACACCATTCTTTTTACCTTTGTCTTTTTTATTACTCCTCTTTGAGCGCACTGCACTGTCTTCAATTTTAATTTTCTCTCCCAGATGTTTAGGTCCTGGACTAGACTGTTCACCAGAAGGTGGAGAATCCCCTTTAGCATAAAGTCCAGTAACATACTTCATTCCTTTCGCAAATTTTGAATGCTTTTTAAAGTCTGCCTTAGTAGAGGGTTCGTCTATTGCACTGTTTGGTGAACTACAAGCAGACCTGACTGAACTGCCAGCAGGACTTGGAGCCGTTGAGGAACAAGATGAGGCTCTCCTCGTCTCTTCTGTGAAAGGAACATCCAATTTGAGCTTTTTGTTACTTGACACACTTTCTAATGATTCTAAGTCACTATCCCTACGTTTCGCAGGTAGACGGCTGAATTTTTTGTGTCGATACAAATCCCCAGATTCATCCATGGAATCTTTAGAATCACCATTCACAATAACAGGTGCAGAACAAGAAACTCCCTCAGGTTGCGCTAGCTTAATGGCAGTCTTTTTCTTTTTCCATAACAAACCCACTGATGGGTCTTCTGTGCTGTCCTCCATCTTTACACTCTTATTCTCATCACTGTCCACTTTATGCCCTTGGAAATCAGTTGACACAGGTGCATGCTTAGAACTACTGTCCTCTCTAAGAGATGAAGCATTTGGCAAAGGTTCAGAAATATTCAAAGGTTGCCCATCATCATCATTATCACTAAAAACTGTAGAAACACCTAAACAATGCTGTTTGTGTTCCATGCACAATTTAAAGTCTTTAAACTGCTTCGTACAGCTAATACAGTCATAGGTAGCAGAGGGTTTGTCAATGCCCTGGCTGGGGTCATGCTGTTGTATCTCCTCAAGTCTATGGTCCATTTCAATATGCTGTGCTAAAGCTGCTGGATTGGGAAAGAAAAGGCTACACAAATGACACAAGTGATTTCCTTTCACAGCAGAGGACCCAGCTCTGTGTTCTTGGTGAGATTCACAAAAGTTACTTCTGCAGTCAGCACACTTAAATTTACCTTGTCGCTCCTTGTCATGTGCTCTACAATGTTTCTTGTACAACCCAAAATCATTCAGTTGGAATTTCTCACCACATTCTTGACAACTCATAAACTTAGGTTGTTCTCCATCCTCAAGACTGTGGAGTAACTTTTGTCTAGTGCATTTATCTTCACTACCACTACTTGTGTCACTTTTAGACTCAGGAGCAGATAAGACAGATGATGACCTACTCTCAGATAATGCTCCATTCACAACTACAGATTTTTGCTCACATAGAGAATCATTATCAATAGATGGTGAATGTCTGTCAATAACTGGGAGCCGTTCAAAGTGTGGATTTTCTGGGGTGGCCACTGGATGTCTGGATGGTGAATCTTGGATTTCTACAGGCAATTCATTATTATGAGGGCCTGATGGAGTTCGAGCGGACCTTGTTTCAGATATTGTTTGAACTTGTGTGTGATGGGCTTGTGGTTCAAAACCATGCTGATTTCGGAAATGCCTTCGAAATCCATATGGACTGCCATATGTTTGGCCACATAGTTTACAGATGAGATACAAAATGTCAGTAGGGGCATGGCTACCTAAAAGACTTTGAATGGGCTCATGTTTAGAAATCTGTTTGATATTTTTTGATGACTGTTTTGAACTTTCAGAAGATGACAAGGGTGAAGGAACTGGTGTTTCTTTCTGAGAATGTGACTCTTGGGTGTGTAAATTACTGCCAGAAGGACTCTGTATTACAGAAGAGTAACTATGCGGTCTGGGAGAAGTTTGCTTGGGGCTTATTCCAGGATCTTGACGTGGAGGAGGTCTGGGGCTATTGGAATATGATAAGTCTCTGGAAGGGGTGTGTTCTCGCAAGCTTGAATTATGCATTGGAAAATTCTGAGATGGAGTATTAATCTGGGTTTGAGACCTTTGTGCCTGTGCTCTAGCATGTGCTTGAGCTTGAGCATGAGCTTGTTCCTGAGCATGTGCTTGTACATGTGCCTGAGCCTGTGCCATAGCATGTGCATGAGCCTGAGCTTGTGCATGTACCTGGGCTTGAGCATGGGCTTCAGCCAATAGCCTCTGTTGTAGGTAAACCTGATGATCCCCAACACCTTCCGGAAGTCTGTCTAAAGGCACTTTATTTCTGCCATAGTCACGGAAATATTTTTCAAAACTGTCTTCTAAACTTTTGATATGTGTGCTCATACAGTTAGGTTCTCCATTTGCCAAACGTTCTCCACCATCACATGATGATGGTGCAGGCGAAGGAGTTGAAGAAGGCTTTTTAGATAGATCCAGGGGTAATTCTTCATTACTTCTCCTGGAACGTCGCTCTGGCTCAGAGGAACTTGACCTGTTTGGTTCTGGTAGTAATTGAGGAGGCGGTGCTGTTCCCTTTGTAATACTTCCTGCTGGTCGTTGTTTGTGGTCACTGGATACAGATGGGGACATGGTAGGAGTTGGGTTGCGGTGGCTCATGGAATGCTGGGCTACAGGGGATTCAGTCATCATGCTTGGCATCATTTGTGTAGTAAGTCTTTGTGGCACAACATCATTAGGATGTTTTGACACTGGGTATCGAGGAGTGACATGTACTGGTTGGTTAGTGTGAGTATGTCTCATTTGCTGCATGGAAAGGGCATTGTGTTCAGCAGCCCCTATCCATGCTGTTGATCTGGGACCAGGTAATGGTCCAAGTGTTCCTCTAAATGGTAGAGCCATCTGAACGGGCATAGGATAAATTGGTCTCATATGCATGTTGTCTGGAGCTCGACCATTATTACTATGCATTGTGTTTTGATTAATCTGCATTCGTGGTGCACTTGCATACACTGAAGCTGCATCAGCACCCATAGCAATATTGGGCTCCATATGATCATGATAGTGTTCCTTTCGAATTTTAGCTGGTGGTGGTAAACACTGGTCTGTAGCAAATTTATTACCATAGTGCTGTTGTCTCTGAGCATGAGACACTTGGGCATCAGAAATCCTCACCAGAGGTGGAGGGGAATGTCTCTTGTAACCTTTTAGAGAATCTGTCCTGTTGTGTGACTCACTCATGTGCTCTGATGGATATGGATTTGTTTGGTGATGTGCAGAATGATGTAAATCCCGAGCTGATGATGAATGATGAATCATATGGTGACTATGACGATTTTGTCCATAAGAATATCTGTAATCCCTACTCCCAGAGACTTGGCCATGGTGCCGGTCATTGTGAGGATACATCTGCTGGGAGCTCTTGCGTTCTTCAGAAACCTTTTGATGAGATCCCACAACTGCATACGGAGGCACAGTTGAATGGTAATCCCTGAGCCTACTATGAGACTCATTCGATCTATTATTAACAACTGACATGTTATCTCGATGACTAGCATGTAAACTGTATGGAACACTTTGTGTTGGATGAACTCCTCCTCTTTTTCTATCATCACCAAACTCATTTTTTGAATCTGCTTCTTTTATTACTCTCTCAATAATCTGCTGGACATTGAAGACACCTTTCATGTCTTGGTGCCGGCCATGGCTGTGATTAGCAGAGAGGTCAGTCTTATGAGATGGAGGATGATGCTTTGGAGCACTACTATGACCAACACGAGCCTCCTCTGAATGATGGGAGGCATTTCTTGGGGGTCTAGCACTAAACGCCTTATGTATATTTGTCTTTAAGTTTTCCAAGCCATCCTTGGAACACCCCAAATCCACTTTTGGCACTTTATTACCAGGTTTAGGTGGTGAAAAATTGTCAAGAGAATGTCTTTCCGAATGTGTTTTTATTGGTCTAGTTTTTGCCAATGAAAGTCTACTGATTTCTCTTTCGTCATTTTCAACATCTGCCAATGTTTTTAACAACCCAGATTTGTCTTCATCCTTAGGATTGCCTAATGAAGATTCAAGAACTTTGTCTATCAATGTCTGAAGTTTTATTTGTTTCTTAGGGTTATTCCTCCAGCGGTTCAGTTCAGCAGTAGCTGATGGGCCACAAAGTGTCTTTGACAAAGTTGAATTGTGTGCTTTGCCATGAGAACCACCATAAACTGACAGACTAGATGGGCCATCCATTTTTGTTGGAGTGGCTGTACTTTTGAGCACCTTGTCAAGACTATTAGAGGACTTGTCTAAATTGGAATCAATGGGTTCATTCCTTGAATCTACTTCATTAGACTTTCTATCTCCCTCAGGAGTCAAATTTCTGCATCCATTAAATGTGATACATCCACCAGACACAGTTTCTTGGTCAAAGTCAGCTAAAGAAGATGAAGAGGGAGCCTGAGCTGGATCTTCTGTAGATGATACAGCATGGGTATTATCCTCAGAATCAGACAAAGAATCATGGGAAGGGGTGTTCTCTGTTAAATACTCTTCAATTAACGAGTCGATTCGGTCTTTCACATGGTAACTCCTGAAAACTTGAGCACCAGGGTCAGACAAATCTTTGTCTATTTCATTATTCTCATTTTGTTGACTAGCACTTCCTTCTTTAACTACACCACACTTATCCTTGTCACGTAGATTTTTTTCCAAATAAGGACGCTGCCGCAAGGAGCTACTCGTTCCTCTCTCCACCGATGTGGACTGGCCCATTGAGAAAAAAATGTTGTCTCCAGAGGCAAATCAATCTGAAAAAAATATAAAAAAAAAACAAAAGAATAATAATTTTGATAAAGCCACAATTATATCAGGGAAAAGTTATAAAAGAGCAGAAAGCTGTTCATATATGTTACATGTAAATCTACCTGTTTTCTAACAAATAAATCCAATTGACTGCATTTTATACACAAGACAATGATCCTAAAAAATATATGTAATGCTCACAGTATTTTTGTAAGATTAAAATGTTTACATTGGCAGGAGGATCTTGGAGTTTACTTGGTGTAAAAATGCCATTGTTTAGTGTAAGCCAATATACATTTTAATCTGAGTGTTAGAGCTAATAAGTTTAAATTTGGGACTTGAAGTTATGTTTGCAGATTTCCTAAAGCTGGTTGGCAATCATCAATCCTAGTCTGCTAGACAATCAGAATGGTGGTGACTGTTACAACTTCCTCAGCATTTTGTGTTTTGAATAGTAAACTCTGATGAACAAATTGATGTTATCATGTACATTCTTACTAACAACATTAGCTAATTTTTTTTAATTTCAATCCCAATACAGCAAAATAACCAGGAAATTTCTCAACTGATTTTTTTTTTTTTGGGGGGTGGCAAACACCACTTCAAAATTCTAGATAAGGCTGTGCTGTGTTGTTGTATTGAAACTGGAAATAACACATGCTTGTATTCATTTTTATATTCTTAAACAACAAAAGATTTGTGTGATTGGGGTTTAACGTTGTACTCAAGGGTATTTCACTAATATGAGGACACATTGTCCACTTCACACTGCACCTAGCCTTGCAGGGAGGAAACCTTGTAACCGTAATGTGTGACATTTACATAAAATTTTAGGACAAACAAGCTATTCAATTCGGGGATATGGTGTTTCACAAAAAATTTAATAATAATTATTTAATCATTTAATAATTAAAAAATATAATTAGCTGACCAGATAATATCCCTCTCCTCTCATGTTGTGTGACATTTACTCAAAATTTTAGGAAAATCAGGCTATTCAGTTTGGAGTTATGGTGTTTAACGCATATTTACTTTTAAAGCTCGTTAAAATAATTAATATCATAGTTTCACAAATTAAAGTGGCGTAACACATTGTATCAGTATGAAAAGATGGTCTAGTTGCTGATGCTCTCAAATGCAATGAAATACCTATTTGTCATCTCAAATTTCATAAATCACAACCTATTGACATTTCAAGCCCTACTAAGAATTTGATAGATGTAGTATTTGTTTGTTTGTTTAATTGGTGTTTAAGGTCGTACTCCAGGGTATTTCACTTATATGACGGATTGTCCGCTTCACACAGCCTTATTATGGTGGAAAACGGAGAAGAAACCTCGTAAAAACCACCCCTACGATTGCCGGATCCACAACATTTGACTCGCTCATATACCTGATGGTCAAAAGGCCGACTCGAACCCTTGAATGGTAAATCGGAGCATGTTCAGTTCAGGAAGTGCACTCACTACCACTGAGCCACGGCCGATAGATGTGATAAAGCAGGGACCAAAACACAGACACTCAAATGTTAGGATATATGTATTTATCAAAGTAGAGTATGTGTTTATCGTTGATCAAAATTGCAATTGATATTTCCTTGGCAACCATTAATAATAGATATTTCTGGTCCATTTCATCCCTGTCATCACATTTACCATAATGTGAATTTAGCCACAAGACGAACTGCTATAAATAAATGGACCACAGTTATCCATAAAATTCTTTACTTGGTGGAGAAGAACTTACATCCTGTGTACACCATGCACAATACTGTGAGACAGCTATACAGTCACCACAGTTCTCCTGAGCCTGACAAAGTTTAGCCACAGCTGCATTGTCACTTGTAGCTGAAATAAAATATATATAAAATTTGATTTCAAATTATTGACAAAAAGAGGAAACCCTATGTTATACATTTATGATATTGAGGCTAGTTTGTATCTAAGTCTGCATTGTAACTGTCATCACTGGTCGATAGAAGAGGTTTGTTTGAGGTCAAATATGTACCCTTCAATTCAATAAAAAATTAATTATAGCCAAAAACTATTCAATAAATTTTAATGTTCTGTATTTTACTGAAATGAAATATTAACCAGAGTTTTTGTTTTTGTAACACAAGGGGATTTTAAAAAAATCCAAATGCTGTCAAATCGTAATGTTATTGCATTTTGATAAAACAACCCTTCAAGTTTTCATAAAAGGTACTGAAGAAAGCTGGTGACAATCATGGTCACTCAAATGTAATCATGTTCTAGTGCAGCAGCAGGGTTTTATTGACGCGGTGACAAACCTTGGGTTTAAGTTGTCTATTAATTTGGTCACAAGGATCCTTTCACCAAAGCTGTCTGTGGAGCATTCATGTGCTGTGTTGTGAAGAAGTCACTTACATGTAAAACAGGCCTAATGGAAACTGAAAGTAGGTCAGACTGTTCTAACTAGGTCACAGCTACTCTGGCCTACAACCCACATTTCTTGTGGAGTATTCATTCAGGATTTGTGAGTTTAGCTATCTAACACTAACAGTCAACAAGAGGCTTGGCTTACTGGTTTAAAAATACCAGACTGGGCAGTAGTCCCTTCTTGAGTGGGAGTACATTGTATATCACCTATATGCTGAAGTGTACATCTACATGTA